>NKYY01000037.1:0-67709 GCA_002370515.1 Metschnikowia proteae | reverse complement strand
GAGAAGAGCTTGATTTCATATTTGAGACGAGCCTGATTTTCCTATTTGAGACGAGGCTGATTTCATATTTGGGACGAGCTTGATTTCCTATTTGAGACGATCCTGATTTCTTAGTTGAGACGAGGCTGATTTCCTATTTGAGACGAGCTTGATTTCCTATTTGAGACGATCCTGATTTCTTAGTTGAGACGAGCCTTTCCTATTTGAGACGAGCTTGATTTCCTATTTGAGACGATCCTGATTTCCTATTTGAGACGAGGCTGATTTCATATTTGAGACGATCCTGGACTCAGGCCCAATTGCAGACGATTGGCGTGTCTCATTGCAGCGTGGGCATTGGCTGTTGAATCAGATCACCCAGCTACGAAGCTGCATTTGTCTCGGCACTGAATTTATGGACACTCGTGAGTCCAGACTGAGAACAAGACCCAAAATCCTGAATACAATTGACTCAGCGAACGGTGAATGGAGAATCCTCGACGATGACATGCGTGCAGTGTGGACCATCCAAAGTATAGCAGGATGCCAAAGTACCCATGGAGTCAGCCATTGACAGGATGCATGAGTCCACCACACTTGTGGCGTTGGCAGGATTTCCGTGATCTTCAGCCCGAGGCTCGACTTAAAAGAGATCAGCATCTGCTTGGCTCAAAAGAGATCAGCGCCTGCTTAATAGATCAGCGCCTGCTTAATAGATCAGCGCCTGCTTAATGGATCAGCGCCTGCTTGGCTCACGCAGGATCAGACTGTGGTGATAGTCTTAGATGCTTACAATTCTCAGATGGCCTAGTGGGCAATTTTGTGGTCCTACCACTTGAGTAGTCCATACCGTTTTAATTAATCTATAAACAACATGCGGGTCCTGCGTTTCTCCACCTTATCGGATGTAAACAAGCCGCTGCGCTCTAACTCGGCAATCACCATCTTGGAGTCCTTCTCACAAACGACCTGATCGTCGATCAAGAAGTAGTCGTTGGTGATCTTGCACTGGCACTTTGTGCAGGCAAGACAATGCAAATGCCACTTCTGCTTGAGCTCATTTTCAATGCACTCCCCCTCGATTCCGTAGTGGCACGCCTGGCAGAGCGTGTCATTCAACGTGTGGTAGTGGTGCTTGCAGAATGGGTTGTCAAGCAACACGTACGACGTGACATTCTTGGTGAAAAGAATGGCGCATCCTGCATACAGACACTTGAAGCACGCCCGATGCCACTGACCGCTCAACTCGCCCGTCTTGGAGAAGATGGCCTTGTTGGGCCCTTTTGTGGCCTCGACGGGCAAGGCGCACGAGCGGCACGGGCCCGTGCCGGCCTTGCTCTTGTGCACTTCGCTGGTCCGGAAGTTGGGCACATTCGGGTCAATCACCGAGCGGGGAAACGCCTCGAACTCTAGCGGCGGAGGGTTCTTTCGGAGGATGTCGTCCTCGTTCTCTTCGCCTGTCAGCGTATACGAGAGCTCCTGGGGAATGGTGCGGGGATCTGTGTAGATGTTGAGGCTCTCCAACTCGCGCTCAATTTGGTGGTTTTTTGGGCTCAACGGCTTGATGGTTTCCGGGGTTTCGCAGGTCAAGTGATCGTCGGAGTTGGCCTTGTCGAACTCTGGGGTCTCTGGCTCGGCCGTCCGCCTGGCAATGCTTTCTCCATCGGACAACTCGAGACTGCATGTTGAGGCTTCGCCTTCTGCATCAAGCTCTGTCTCCGTGTCGCTTCCTTCGGACCCGGCACCATGCAGGGGAGATATCTTGAAGATAGGCATTCGGACATTGTCACTCAGCGCAGTCAGCACGTTAGATGCGGTGACAAAGGAGTCTTCGCTGTTGAGCAAGTTGGCAGACTCGAGGCTGATGGAGCTGCCCGATTTGATATTCTCCAACTGGCGTTTGAGTTCAAGCTCGATTTCGTCGTCTTCGTCGTCGCTTCCATCGTCGAACGGCTTGGAGATGATCGAGCTGATTGTCGAGAGATGAGCGTGGCGAGCCGCTGGTTTTGCCGCAGCGGATGTGCGCAAGAAGTTGTTGTGATCGTCGTTGTGGTTTTCCGCCGAAGTTTCCGTGGTGTCGGCCGAGAGCCTTGCGGAGTCGAAGCGGAACAGCTCTTCGTCTTGGGAGCTCGTATCTTCAGATCTCTCGCTGTGCTTGTTGAAAGACGAGAGCAAGTTGCTGGTGGAAGGCACAAAGCTGTCGGCGGAGCCTTTGGTTGAGGGGCTCGCTTTTTTGTCATTAAGGCCCCGTGGGTCATAGTGTCTGTGGTCGGCCACATCTTGTCTGAGCCCCTCCAAAACCTCGTTGAGTTCCCTTTCGGCGCCAGAAACAGGGTAGACAGAGGAGTTTTGGCTTGGAGATGAGCGAGAGCCCGAGCTGCCTGCATTCCTGTTTCCGAGAACACCCCTCTTGTGCACTTCGCTCAGCAGACCTAGCGAGGACAGGGGGCTGCTGCGCTCGTTTCTCTCGGAGTCGAAGGGAGAGTTGGAGGCCGAGCCGGCGCCAGTCTCGTGGCTATCAATGTACAGGGATTGACCCTCTGGAATGTGCAACTTGAGGCTCTTCTTGTTGCGGTCTAGCCCGTTCTTTGCCAAGCGGGGGTTCACGTTTTCGGGCTCAAATCTATTCATGTATGGCGCCGAAGTCTTGGAGTAGTTGGAGTTGCTGGAGCTGCCGGAGGACTCCGAGTGGCAGGACTTGAGGTGGGCATGGGCAGCGGCGGAGTCGCCGGAACGCCCTTCATCCGGCACTTGATTGATTCTCGACTCCGAGGCGTTTCTGCGGTCGGCGCCGTGCCCCGGAGACGGCGTGTTAGGCCTGGAGCCATATGCCGTCCGAGGCATCAGCATAGACGACACGTTGCGAGATTGCAGCGAGTACAAGGAGCCCAGCGGGTATCTTTCGGCGGGCTTGCCATGCACCGGAGACCCCTGGAACAACGGAGAATGCGGAGAGTTACGGGAGGACGCCGAATCGGAAGCGCTCCCGTTCAAGTTGACGTCAAACCCCGCTCTTTCGTACACACCACGGTAGCGGTGCTCGATTTTCAAGGGGGGAAACGGCGAGTCCGTCGCCAGCATGGGGCTGTGGTCTTTGGAGAAGAATTTGGGGAGGGAGTGCAAGTGCATGGGGGGCAGTATCTAGGGGCAGTTGCAGGGGGCGTTGAGAGGGCAGTAGTTGGCCGAGGAGGACGAAAGTTGCACGGTTGAGAAGGTCGGATGCAGGGGAATAAGACAGGGCCCAAAGAGACGGGGATTAGGGTGTTTTGGGGGCGTTCGAAGGGGGAGTGTGGAAAAGCCGGATAGCGGCGCTGGAGAGGGCGATTCGGCGCTAAAAAGACCGGGATTTCGGGGGGACGCGCCTATGCAGAGGGCGGCGGCGATGGTTCCGTTTTGGACGTCAGAAAGAGGGCACGGCAGCGGGAAAGCAGGGTCCACTCAAGACAAGACGGAGTAGGCTTAGGGAGCAGGAAAAAGCGCTAGGAAAAAACAAGTCGCGTTGCGACGGGGCTGTATGCAGGACGGAGTCGCGTATTATGCCAGTAATTGGATGCGTGGGCAGGAGATTGAGGAGATCGGAGAGATCCGGAGGACGTTCTGGTGGCATTTTGGTGGCATTTTGGTGGCATTTTGGCGGCATTCTGGTGGCATTTTGGCGGGTCTGCAGAGTAAACCGTTTGATGGCCGGGTAGTGCATATAGTCGCAGTGAAGCAGCCGCGGTTGAAGTGAGGCAGTCGCGGCCGCACAGCAGGCCGTCTACGCAGGTCAGTTCGTCCTCTTTATTAATTACTCTACTCATGCCATCAGACGTAGCCGATTCTGTTGGCAACGTCCAAGGCGTCGTGGTCAGCAGTCAACTTGACAAAAGCCTTCTTGGTGCCGTTTGGTCTGATCAAGGTGTTGACCTTCTCGATGTCCACCTCGTACAACTCCTTGACAGCAGCCTTGATTTGGTGCTTGTTGGCCTTCAACGACACCTGGAAAACCAAGGTGTTACCGTCCTCAACCTTCTTGATGGCGGTCTCGGAGGCAAGAGGGGTCTCGATGATCTTGTAGGCGTCCATTCTGTTGTAGTGGGGGACGGCCTTTCTGGCGTATTGAGGGGCTCTTCCCAACTTCTGGGTCTTTGGCAAGTTGAACCTGGTGTTGGTTCTCACCTTGACGGCCTTCTTGGAGTTACCACCCTTCAAGGCGGATTTCTGAGCACTAGCAGCTTGGTTGTCTGAGGTTAGTAAAGAGCGGGGCAGTTGGCCACGGGGGCATTGACCACGTGAATGGCGCGTTGCATGCTTTAAGGGGTGGCGAGCCATGGATCAGCCATGATGAAACACGATGAAACATGCTGAAACATGATGAAACATGCTGAACATGCTGAACATGATGAACATGCTGAAACATGACGAAACATGTGGTGTTTCAGGAAGGCGCGTGTGCATTGCACCGTCGTGGGTTACCGATTGTACATACTGGTAGCCATCTTGATCTATGAGTAGCAGAAGTTGGAAAAGATTTTCAGGAAAAAAGGGAGCGGCGAGCGCTGAGGAGGTGCGGGTTTTGCGCGCGGAGTGCATGGGGCGGCATGCGTGCGCACGTGCGCCGTGTGACTGTCGCGCGCCGCGTGACTTGCGCGAGGGCCCGTGCCCTAGTTGCATTTTGCAGCCACCGGACCACGTGACCACTACACAGTGTACAGGGCACACTTCCATGTCCTAGACTACGAAGGTGGCCAGACTTACTGTGAGCCTACTCTCGCTATCATTAATCGAATCAAGTAAAAAGAATCAATGACATCCTCCATACATATGAATTGCTACGAATTGAAGTGGCTCTGTCTTTGAGAATATGTGCAGGTATCACCCAAAGAATGGACATCAACCGCCCAGATCTTTGACCTGGTTTGTCCTTCTTTAGTTTTTTGGTGATCTTTTCCATAAGAGCCTTTCTTTTATGCTTCCTTTTATGCTTCCTTTTATGCTTCCTTTTATGCTTCCTTTTATCAGGTGCTTCCTTAGTCTCCATCGTTAATCCTCAATGCTTGATGTCGTTCAAGATTTAAAGCTTTGACACCATTATTGTATATCTTCACATAATACAAAAGGCTATTCATAGTTAATACGCTTTTCTGTATACTTCTATTAGAGTATTTCCTGACCTTATAGCCATATTCCATAACTGGAACAGATTTATATAGACAATACTGTCCTTAGTGGACTGTAGTCTCTTGATATATATCCCTTAGGTCCATCCCCTTATTAATTAAATCATCTCATATAATGTTCTAAGGCATGCTTCCTACCCATTATAATGATTAGCCCAATTCCTATCTAGGCAAAGTCTAGCTTGTGACGATTGGAAATGAACTTCAAGCAGATAGCTAATCATGTTAGAGGTCTGATGCTGTAACATAGTTTCAAATAAACACCTTTTCAAAAGCTATGTTCAGTTTTCCACAAGCTATGTTCAGTTTTCCACAAGCTATGTTCAGTTTTCCACAAGCTATGTTCAGTTTTCCACAAGCTATGTTCAGTTTTCCAGATACCTAGGTTGGGTGTTATTAATATATCTGACCTTCAACAGAGTAACCAGAGCCTCAACGCACATGCATAGCTAAAATAAACTGAAGCTATATGTTAACCAAACATAATCTAATAATGAGTGTGGTCAACTTATTCAATCAGACGAACTTGTTATTACAGGAACTGAAATAAGTAACTGAAACAAGTAACTGAAATAATAAAGAGTAGCAAATTGACCTTAAAAAGGAACTTCAACATGTAATTGACCTAAAAAAGGAAATTCAACATGTAATTGACCTTAATCACCTAAATAAGAATTAAAGATAAATAAATCAAAAAAACTTAAATGTATACCCCTTATAACAGATCTATAAAGTTAATGTTAATAATATTAATAGCAGCAAACATAGCAATAACTCCACCTGATTTATCAGAATTGATCCTAATATAGCGTCTATAATCAGCTTTTGCGCCATCACAAATTGTCTTCGTGTTAGTCTCCACAGCCAATGGCCGAGTTTGGCAGCCATGTTGCATGCACTCCGGACAATTCCGCTGTTCCACAAAGAAGCGACGTCGCTCCACCGTAAAAGGCTTGCATGGCACTACTCACGCTCTTAGTTTGGCGTTTGAGCTTCTCACCAGGATCAGTTACCTGGCGTTTATCGCGGGAAAACCCCAGGTTTATATATTCTTACAGATATGCGAGCCTGCACGCCGCCAGTTTCAGATCTGCTTTCTGCAGGAAAACCCCCCTTCGGGCAAACGCTACTTTTGCCTACGTCTTATGGCTGCTGTCTGTAATATGCACTCGGCTCTCAGGTTGCATTCTGAAGCGGCGATGAAACGGCTTGTATGCACACCCTGCATATAAAGCCATTTGCCAAAGCTCTACGCCTGGGTTCAGAACCGCCAGAACTCACTGCACCAGAACTCTAACCGACACAGCCTTCTCAGAAGTGTTGACTCGGGTGCCTCCCGCTCACCTTTCCGAAGCAATAGGAAAGAGAGAATTAAGTCCTGTATATACGACTTTCACGCAAAGTAGTACTCGTGAGAAGTAGTGAGTGACAGTAATGTATATTATGCAGCAGTTCCAGTCAGTAATCCACCCTTATTTGGGAATCAGTATTATTCGATTGCATCTCTGCAATTACTCGTCATATTATAAATTCGTGGTAAAAAGGCTACGGTACAATGTAGCTGATAACAGTAGCTCCTGACTCATTTGTCCATAAACTAAAATATCCCATAAGAGCTCTTGAATTTATGATCTATTGGTATGATCACAGACTATATAGGTTCGAATCCCATTGGTTATTTTTAATGTGACAGCCAAACTATGGTACTTCAAGACTATTATACTCATATTGATATTATTAATAGCATTATTTTTACCATTACATCGGTGAAGTTAGCGTTTATAAATGCACCATATAGGCTGATCCACTAATGAGTTCGATGCAGTCCTGGCCGCCGTGAAGAGCAACGGGGCTGCTTCATTAATTAATCAATAATACTCTGTCACCCCTCCTATTAAGCTTCTTAAATACTCTCAGGGTCAAGTACACTTCCAGACTTGGCATTTCAATGAGGTTAGATAAATAGAGGATTTCTACAGCCTCTATATTTTCATATAATTGTTTGTATAAGTACCGTTATGAAAATGATAAAAAAATGTACCTAAATAATAAAAATTAACACATTCATTTTTTTTTGGAAGTATATTCTACTATAAAATGTTTTCATGAGCACTCGTCCTATCAAACAAATACTAATTCTTCATAAATCAGGACGTCTAAAATTTGTGTACGACCAGGAGAAAGATCATCCTCAATTAGGTCAACATTTTCATAATTAGTGAATCTATAAGTTTGATATCTATCTAGCAGTCCAGCTGTAAAAGGCATAAGACCTATTTTCCCAGATCGTCTTAATGGTGGAAACCAAATACCTCTTCGATAAATAGATGAATACTTATCTACTTCATGGTCTAATTTTTCTAAACCACTAAAGATATTCAGTAATATTAGCCATCTGTTTAACCCTTCAGAAATATCACCATCCAATGATCAGTTCATCTAATCCAGTCTTGTCTCTTCATTACTAATAGTATCCATTGTATAGCTCTATCGATACTATATATAAGGTATGCTGGCCCATCGTCAGTTCATAAGAGAAGCTGGAGTACCTATATATCTTTGCCACTGATTACTCCTATTATCTGGCAATTTTGAAGATTCATAGATATTTTTGATATACTTCATAATATTCATTCATTATTCCTTCTTTCTCTACGAAAGCTGGGCTTGATATTGGATGTATACCTTAGTAAATACGGCATTACCGAAAGGACAGCTTCATGACATCAGAGTCGTAAGGCTCGTTTAGTAAGCCTAAACGTACATGTTGTACATCGGCGCTGACTTCATTGACGGCAGGATTCTGTGTTAAGTGAACACATCTGCGAGAATACAACAGTATAAAATATTAAGTTCAAGCCTATATCAAGACCGGAAATTTGTTCGAGGGTGGATTAAATCGGTGTTTTCAGATCTGAGCCTTTGCCCACAGGAGGAACATCGCAGCAACTGGCCCACAGGAGGATGGCTTTCTACTGTTTTGGTGAACATCGCAGCAACTGGCCCACAGGAGGATGGCTTTCTGCTGTTTTGGTGAACATCGCGTTGGAATTGGCCAAGTCCAGGCCTGTCTACGAAAACATTGCCTCGAAATCTTCGAGCATTCCTTTGATTGCTGATGCTACAGGGGAGCCTCCCACGGACTGGGCTCGGCTGATGAATCTCTGTGGGATGACAATAAATTCTACGATGCCAACTTTGAAGACCACACGCAGTCGTTGCAGACGGTCTTTGGAGGGCTTGATTCCGTTGTATGCGTCCTTGACGCTGGAACCCGAGTTGAACAACTTTCCTTTGTTCAAAAAGAGCTTGAACTGGTTCTTTGAAAACAGAAAGGGTGTAGCCGAGAGAAACATCGCTTCCATGTCGAGCCGTGGAGTGGGCGAGAGGTTGTTAGCCTTAGTGAACAAAGAGCGGTTGGTGGCTTTAGAACGGAAGTTGGACGAAAGAGGTTTTGTCCGAGTACGGAATCCGTCGTTGTCAAAGTATCAGATCCGTTTGAGTTGGACGTGCACGGGCAGAAGTACGAGGTGTACTTGCCGGATTCTGACTGGGATGTTTGGAGGTAACTCCAACTGGGAGACCTATCTGGTTTCCCGTCAACTTCTCCTGGTGGAGTCTTTGCAGGTGCCTTTACAATGGAACGACTTGAAGGTCCTAAAGGATCAGAGCTTACATGATAGTTTCTGCAAAATGAAGAAACTTAAGATTACAGAGAAATGTTGATTCAAAAGGCAGATTTCTATTCAAGTGAAGTCAAAGTATGTTAGCAAAGATGTTCATTCGTTCGTTATTCATTAATTCATTAATTCGTTGATTCATTCATTATTCATCATTCTCGACTCGGCCCGTCTTCACCAGCACCGCTGATTCCAACGGTGTGATCACTTCCTGCCAAGAAGCGTCCGATTGCCAGCCATGACTCCACTCTCTGGACTACGCCACCACGATATTTCAATTACTCAGGAAAGGAGTCTTCCGGCTGGTGCCGAGGCAGTGACTGAGATCGCCTTTGATAGAGATCGACTTCGATTCCGAAGTTTCGATTCCGAGGCAGCGACTGAGATCGCCTTTGATAGAGATCGACTTCGATTATGAAGTTTCTGAAGACTTCTTCTGAACGCTGATGCTGCATAACACCTGTAATGCCAGCCTCTATTGAAATCAGACCGGTTTTAGTCAACTATAAAATCTTCAATTGAAATTATAATTGCTTCCAATTTCCTCTATTTATACCCGATACTCACCACTGATTCATAGACTGAGCACACTCCAACCGCCTGCAAGCAGAAACAGATTACATGTATTATAACATAAATGATGATTTGTTCTGTTGATTTTTATTGAAAAACATGGGGAGTTGGAAGACGGAGATTTTCTCAGCCGATATTAAATACTGATATATATTCATTTTACATTCTTGCTGTCGTATTATCACTCCCTCTGCTTCTAAAAACCAATTACATACAATTTATACCATAAAGAGCAACTTTATATGCTAAGCTATGCTGAGTCTGGTACCACTTTCCTCTCTCCTATTGTCACTGACCTCTTCTTTCATTGTGCGTCTTTGCTCCCATTACCATAGATCCATTGCCATAGATCCATTACCATAGATCCATTCCCATAGATCCATTCCCATAAGTCCATTGCCATAGATCCAGGTGTGCCACGATACCGGATTAGGCAATCACTTTGCTTTGTTCCTGAAGTCAAATACCTATCCACACACTTTGGATCGATCTTTGGTGTTCAAACTTCCTTCTATCAGACGCTAATTCTGCTTCCAAACTGTTTTCATCAGAACTGTACTGACTATTAGCCACCCTGTATTAGAAAATATCAGCTCCTCGAAAGTACTTGAATCTAATGCTTGGCGCTTGCATGCATTGTTGGTGTTTCTTTTTGCTGCTTATCGCTACCAACACCTTTGAGATGTACTGGCTCTTGGTTCGGAAACAGGTGCCAAACTGACAAGTCAGGAAGGAAAGGAGTCTTCCGGCTGATTCCGAGGCAGTGACTGAGATCGCCTTTGATAGAGATCGACTTTGATTCTGAAGTTTCGATTCCGAGGCAGTGACTGAAATCGCCTTTGATAGAGATCGACTTCGATTCCGAAGTTTCGGAAGACTGTTTCTGAACGCTGATGCTGCATAACACCTGTAAATGCCAGCCTCTATTGAAATCAGACCGGTTTTAGTCAACTAACGATTTTCATTTCCATTGTGAAATTATAATTTTTTATATTAACCTGATACTCGCCACTGATTCATAGACTGAGCACTCTCCAACCGCCTGCAAGCAGAAACAGACTACATGTATTATAACATAAATGATGATTTATTCTGAACAACACCACAATTCCAAAATTCTACCCTTCATTCTACATCTATATTTAGAATTTGCTGATATCTATTTCCCTATTGATACAGTCTAGTCCATAATACTCTATTTCTTTATTGATACAATCTAGTCCATAATACTCTATTTCCCTATTGATACAGTCTAGTCCATAATACTCTATTTCTTTATTGATACAGTCTAGTCCATAATACTCTATTTCTTTATTGATACAATCTAGTCCATAATACTCTATTTCTTTATTGATACAATCTAGTCCATAATAACTTCATACATTGTGCTCTAACAAACTCTCAGAATACCATCTTAATTCAATTCCCTTCTACATTCACGAGAGCAACGTTGGCTCCTCCACGGTAAGAGCGGAGGTAGAGGACACCGGCCCGTTATAACTCTTGTAAAGTATGTTGATTTAGGGCTCCCGATGACGGTGTTCTCGTCCACGTGACAGTGTAGAACCATCCACCGTGTGGTTAAAGCGCCGGTTCCAGTGGTGGCAAGTGCTTGCAACATAGTGGTTTGGAACCTGGACATTTGGATTGACCAGCGTAGCAGTGGAGATAGCTGGGCCAGTCCAGACAGTAGTGGTGACCAACACCGGTTGTAGTTGTCCCAAACTGCCCAAGTGCTGGCCACGGTTGTAGTTGTCGCAAACTGCCCAAGTGCTGGCCACGGTTGTAGAGACTTTGGAATTGGCACAATCACTTGTTGGACTGTCCTCCAATCCCTGTACTGTGGGAGAGTAGTGGCCCGTCCATACAGTAGTGATAGTAGTGGTAGGAACATTCACCAGTGTTGGGGATCTAGTCCAGTGGTAGTAGCAAAGAGCTGCCCAAGTGGAAGAGTCTGTGGCCGTAGACTTGGGATCTGAACAATAACAGTTGGATTGTCATCTTTTGAAACATTACACACATCGTTCGCAGCTATAACAAATCTTTGTCTGGTCTGCCGTGATTAATTCTATACAGCATCGTATCCTGCTCTTTCCTTTCTATGTTCTGTTTCAAATCTTGGAAACCGATGACGTAATATACTTGCGCTATTAGCCCAAATTTTTTCTGGAACTTGCTTGAATTATCGTCTCCTTTGATTATCGTCTCCTTTGATTATCGTCTCCTTTGATTATCGTCTCCTTTGATTTTACGGTCATCTAATTAATTTGGAGTTGTCTTGTTGGTTTTTATGGCTAAAATGTGCTACTCTCTTTACTCAAAAGATTCATCTCTGCCAGCCAAACTCCCTTTTTCCACAACATATTGCGTATTTATATGAGTATTATGAGTATTATGAGTATTATGAATAGTATGAGTATTATGAGTATTATGAGTATTATGAGTATTATGAGTATTATGAGTATCATGAGTATTATGAGTATTCATAAGTATTTATATGAGTATTCATATGAGGAACAGCTTCAATATTGCTGAACTGCTGCATAGATAATAAGCACAAGTCAAATATCATATATCGTGATATAGGGTATTTTATGATCTTGTATTGTAAGGTGTTGCATGGTAGAGTCTTCATAAACGATGTCAAGCTTTGTACATCATGAAAATATAACAGACTAGATAATACAACCGCTATTAGCTCTGAATTGCCACGCGTATGCCAATTAGCATTCTATCAAAACGATAACTGTTTTGAGCCAGTCCAGTCCGTATAACAAGAATGCATGAAGATTTTCATACTACATTTGTATCAATATAAGGATTACGTCTGACGTTATCTTAAAAGCTAAAAAAAAAAATAAGAAAGAGTAAACCCAGTAGCCTCTTACCTGTCATTTGGGCTCAGAAGCTCTCCATAGCAATTCCCTTTTTCATGCTAACTATCTCCAAGCTGGCACTGAACGAAGAACAATCTTGCGCTGCCCTGACCAATGTTTCGGAAGCTGCAGATGTTATACTTGGGGACCTCTAGAGAGCAGCCTCGAGTGAAATAACTGTTTCAGGCTTGTCCATGCCAGTTTCAGAGATGTCTGTTTCAGGCTTGTCCATGCCAGTTTCGGAAATAACCGTTTCAGGCTTGTCCATGCCAGTTTCAGAAATAACTGTTTCAGGCTTGTCCATGCCAGTTTCACAAATGTCTGTTTCAGGCTTTTCCATGCCAGTTTCGGAAATAACTGTTTCAGGCTTGTCCATGCCAGTTTCACAAATGTCTGTTTCAGGCTTGTCCATGCCAGTTTCGGAAATAACTGTTTCAGGCTTGTCCATGCCAGTTTCACAAATGTCTGTTTCAGGCTCGTTTGAATAGGCACCGCTTGGGTATGTATCTGATATAGTTATTTATAAATATATAGTTATTTATAAATATATACTTATTATTTATAAAGGGTTAATTATATATATAAGTGTGAGTGTATGACATAAATAGTGGTAAATCAATAAAGATGTAAGATTTGATGGTTCAATATTAAATAACTATCTAATATATTAATAAACCACCCGCTGAATCTTGCATCATAATGTAGCGGGTGGTTAGTTTAAGTTTTCTATTTTAGGCTTTATATATTTTTACTAACCTATAATACTATACTAACAATAACCTTAAAATTATTATGTCATTTGTTTCTTTATATTTTATTATGTCATTTGTTTCTTTATATTTTATTATGTCATTTGTTTATTCTTATATTTTTAATCATGAAATCTTTAAACAATATTATACCTATTTTTTACAATCTTGATCAGCGGCATCATAATGTTTTATTATATAAAATCTCTAATGTCGAATACTACACATCTTATATCTTTACTTAACATGCGGCGTAATCTTTGAAACAAGATACTACACGATCAACCAGATAACTATAGTGTTAGTTTTGGTTGGTCACCGACTCGTAGTGAAAGATCAATGATGTGGGAAACGACCAAGTGTTGAGAAATAGGTAGTTTGGTGCACTGTATGCATTGCTTTCGGGTACTAGGGGAACTAAGGAATATGAAGAACTGTGGTTCATCCTTCTGTATTTCAGTAAGTAGTCGAGTAACGTCGACCCGGTTCTACACTAGGAGCATCTCTCCCTCGTGTCCCTGGATTGATGTATTTGATATTAGCCATCGAATCCTGGTATCTTCTCACCTTGACATCTCCGGGGCTAGTCTGCTTTTCCAGTGTACTTTGGTGTCCTGCGCAGTCCGCATGTCTGCCGGCGCATGGCTATTCCGGCGTGAGAAAGTCTACAGAGAACGAGTCCGCGCAAAAAGATCTCCCAGGGACGAGTCGAACGTCCGATCTCAAGATACCAATGCACCCATTACAGTCTTGTGCCTTAACCAGCTTGGCCACCGGGAGCTGCTTATAAGGAATATAGCCAGTTTGACAATATGGAGTGCATTTTATGGGCTTACCAGTCAGCATGAATGCTTCCGAAGTATGGCCTTCACGTTTACTCTGCTGGCACCCTGTGCTGAGTTGGCGCAGCGGAGTCCCTATTAGATAAAACTATGGATTGCACTTAGATAAACTATGGGTTGATCACTTAGATAAACTATGGATTGGTCACTTAAATAAATTATGGATTTGTCGGTACGGGCTCGGGCATGTACGCATATCCGCCGTCCTGTATGCAGCACGCGCGGGTGGTTGCAGCCATTGGAAGCTCTTGGCTCTGAGGTACGCTGTTGAAGGGCCCTGGCTCTGTTCTTGGACTCCTGCAACTTCAGAGACAATCGCGACAAAGCTTGCACTGCTAGTGCATGCTAATTCTTTCCTCCTCTCCTCCTTTCCTCTTATCCTGTCCTCTCCCGTCCTCTCCTGTCCTCTCCTCCTATCCTCCTATCCTCCTGTCCTCCTGTCCTCCTGTCCTCCTGTCCTCCTCTCCTCCTATCCTCCTATCCTCCTATCCTCCTATCCTCCTATCCTCCTATCCTCCTATCCTCCTATCCTCCTATCCTCCTATCCTCCTCTCCTCCTACTGCTGCTTGGTAACTGGTCTCCTCCGTCTCCTACTGCTTGGTGACTGGTCGCCCAGCGGAGTCGTGCCGCAGGACGCGAAGTGGAAGACCGAGCCCGGCACTTACCCATTGGGCCACGAGCGGCCGGACAGAGTCCTATGCACTAACTGGCGACTAGTTGAGCAGACGCTTGGTGACGCTGACTGGTGGCTCGGGCGAGGGCCTGCAAGTACTTGAAGTCTCGAAGGAGCAGCGAGAACGATGCCACCTTTTGAGAATATGCGATGTAAAAGCTCCGTTGTCTGGTGCAGTCAATCATGCTGACTATGACCACCACGTATTCACCACGTATTGGGGCTACCACCTAGACTGAGCTGGTGTACTAGACTCTGTGGGTAGCTAGACCTGTACCAGTGTGCACTACCACTACTACTATCTACTACTATACTACTATACTACTATACTACTATACTACTATACTGGCAGTAATACTTGTTCCAAGTCGACAAGATCGAAAGAACCATTGTACGCTGGTAAGAGCAGAATAAACGTGTTCTGGCCAAAGAGAGAAAATCTCCATCCCTATTATCAATCAGCGGATGAGTACGTCCTTCGCCAATAGGTCCCCATTCCCGGGGGTCTGACTCGCCCGAGTCGATCCCGGAACCAATCAATCCCCACGTGTAATGGCTCGGATGATGAGCTCAAATTCTCGGGTGACCACTTGATATGCTCTTTCGAATGCTCACCCCAGGTGTGTAACTTTGGCAACTCGAACAAGGCTCGACGCAAACAAGTTGTCCCGATTGCTTCTCCAGTTTACGTCTTGACCTCCACGTCTCCCTCTTGGCCTTCTCTGCTGTGAAAGTGGACCCAGCATTTAGCCCTGCCACACAACAGCTCCAGACGCCTCACTTCATCGGCAAAATAGCATTTCCCATACAGCTTAAAATCCAAGAAGTCACTATGTGGACGTAATGTACGGATAAAAACTTCGGAGAATAAAGAAGATGTAAGGTCATAAAGAAGATGCAAGGTCATAAAGAAGATGTAAGGTCATAAAGAAGATGTAAGGTCATAAAGAAGATGTAAGGTCATAAAGAAGATGTAAGGTCATAAAGAAGATGTAAGGTCATAAAGAAGATGTAAGGTCATAAAGAAGATGTAAGGTCATAAAGAAGATGTAAGGTCATAAAGAAGATGTAAGGTCATAAAGAAGATGTAAGGTCATAAAGAAGATGTAAGGTCATAAAGAAGATGTAAGGTCATAAAGAAGATGTAAGGTCATAAAGAAGATGTAAGGTCATAAAGAAGATGTAAGGTCATAAAGAAGATGTAAGGTCATAAAGAAGATGTAAGGTCATAAAGAAGATGTAAGGTCATAAAGAAGATGTAAGGTCATAAAGAAGATGTAAGGTCATAAAGAAGATGTAAGGTCATAAAGAAGATGTAAGGTCATAAAGAAGATGTAAGGTCATAAAGAAGATGTAAGGTCATAAAGAAGATGTAAGGTCATAAAGAAGATGTAAGGTCATAAAGAAGATGTAAGGTCATAAAGAAGATGTAAGGTCATAAAGAAGATGTAAGGTCATAAAGAAGATGTAAGGTCATAAAGAAGATGTAAGGTCATAAAGAAGATGTAAGGTCATAAAGAAGATGTAAGGTCATAAAGAAGATGTAAGGTCATAAAGAAGATGTAAGGTCATAAAGAAGATGTAAGGTCATAAAGAAGATGTAAGGTCATAAAGAAGATGCAAGGTTCCAAATGGTGCAGCAATATCACTTATAAAGTCTCTAGTGGCTCTCATTTCACGCTACATGTCATATTCTCGGTACAAAATCTAGTATTCTGTAATCTGATTTGTTTTTTCACCCGTGTCAATTACACGCTTTCAGGTTTTCCGTTTAACACTTTCATTGCGCTTAAAGCCATTGTCTCTCTTGTGTGGTCTCTAACCCAATGATTGGGATGTATATAGTATGGAGTTCCTCGGTGTGGGACATCCACGGGCTCCGACCTTCCTTTTGTTGCTTTCGCTGCTGTCAACAGGCGGATAGGAGCTGATTCTGGAGAAAATCTGCGTAGTGAAGCTGTGGGAAGAGCTAGACGAAGCTCCCAAGAGACTTGGCGCCGGATATGGTGTATTTGCAGACGCTTCGTTGAACTGGTACCGGAAAGGCCATAAGATTATAGCTAGACTGTATTATTTGACCATGCTCCAGGAGATAATATGCACCCTTAAAAAGATCAGGTCATACAGTGAACAATGTTCGAACGAAAGCCATTGGACTGCCGTATGACTCGCTTGCAAGTGGCCGGCGTGAGACGGTGGAGACTGTGATATCCGTGGCAGGCGAAAAGCAGCGGTCTGCTATTACTCCCTACACTACTCCTACACTACTACCTACTATACTTCTACAATACTATTATATACTCTTCTATCACTACTATATAGACTACTATATATTCTACCATACAATACTACACTACTACTCTACTATATAGACTACTATATATACCACTATATATACTGCTATAGACTACTACGATCACTAGTACACACCATCACTACTACACTACACTACTACCTACAATACTACTACTATACAATACTACACTACACTACTACCTACAATACTACTACTATATACTCTACACTACTACCTACAATACTACTACTATATACTCTACACTACTACCTACAATACTACTACTATATACTCTACACTACTACCTACAATACTACTACTATATACTCTACACTACTACCTACAATACTACTACTATATACTCTACACTACTACCTACAATACTACTACTATATACTCTACACTACTACCTACAATACTACTACTATATACTCTACACTACTACCTACAATACTACTACTATATACTCTACACTACTACCTACAATACTACTACTATATACTCTACACTACTACCTACAATACTACTACTATATACTCTACACTACTACCTACAATACTACTACTATATACTCTACACTACTACCTACAATACTACTACTATATACTCTACACTACTACCTACAATACTACTACTATATACTCTACACTACTACCTACAATACTACTACTATATACTCTACACTACTACCTACAATACTACTACTATATACTCTACACTACTACCTACAATACTACTACTATATACTCTACACTACTACCTACAATACTACTACTATATACTCTACACTACTACTAATGACTCAATATACCTTGAATTTTATTATTATAGAAATTGATAATTGTGTAGTGACTCAAATTAACTAACTCTCTTCTTGAAGTAGCTAATATTACTCCAAGTGTGTTCTGACGTACAAATCATTCTTCTTTAATCTATCAATAATTCTTTTAAGATCAGCATTGACAATACTACACTGCTTACTACTACTATATATACTACCCATATATTACCACTGTATATACTCTACTACACTACCACTAAAGACTACTACACTACTACTATCACTACTATTACTATACACTACTACACTACTACTGTATACTCTACCACTACACTACTACACTACTATACTGCTATATATACTAATAAACACTACTATCACTACTACTACTACGCTACCATACTACTATCACTACCATACTACTACACTACACTACTACTTTACATACTACTATATACACTACACTACGCCAATACACTACACTACACTACTACACTACTATACTTATACACTTCTGAATATACTCTATTTATATACTCTACTACTACTATACACTACTACTACTAAACTATACTATAACTATACTACTACTATATATACTACTATCAACTACGCTACTATACTACTATATATATACTACTATATATACTACTACTATACACTACTATACGCCAAGTTGAAGTTGTCGATCGACTCTAACAATCCATGGAGAACTTCTGGAGCGCAAAGTCCTTCGACTTCTGCACTTCTTTCTTCGTGCTACACTACTACACACCTACATTACACCACTACGCTACTACACTACTACCTTATATACTACTATACACACACTACTACACTACTGTATATACTACTATACTACACTACTATACTGCTATATATACTACACTACACTACACTACTACAGACTACTACGATCAATAGTATACACCACTATCACTACTACACTACTACTACTCTACTTCTACACTACTATACTTCTACTAATACTACACTACTATTCCTATACACTACTACTATATACACGAATATATACAATACTAATCTACACTACTACACTACTACTTTTTATACTACACTACTACTTTATATACTACTACACTACTAGTTATACTACTAGTTATACTACTACATACACTACTACACTACTATACATACTACACTACTATACATACTACACTACTATACATACTACACTACTATACATACGACACTACACTAGTATACTTCTGCACTACTACTATATACACTACTACACTACTACTCTACTATATATACTCTACTATCACTACTACTACTATACTTCTACACTACTATACACTACTACTATATATGTACCCGCCCATATACAATACTATTCTACACTACTACACTACTACTATTATATACAATACTAATATACACTACTACACTACTACACTACACTACTTTACTATATACACTACTACACTACTATACATACTACACTACACTACTACACTACTACACTACTACACTACTACTATATACACTACTACACTACTACACTACACTACTACTACTATATACACTACTACACCACTACTATATACACTACTACACCACTACTATATACTCTACTACACTACTATACTACACCACTACTATATACTCTACTACACTACTACACTACTCCACACCCATCATATAGCACCCGATCTCTTCTTCCCCACTGCCGACTTTGGCGCCTCCTCCGTCTCTTGAAAACCGCCAGAAGCACATCAAATGTCATTTCTGGGAAAATCTGTCATGAAATCGTCCACCACCAAACGGGCTCCATCTTCTAATCCCATCACCCAAATGGACCACCTAATCTAGATCTCTCCACACCATAAAGATTATTACGTCATAATTTCTACACAATTGCACCATAATTACACCATAATTTCTACATAATTTCTACATAATTTCTTCATAATTTCTACATAATTTCTACATAATTTCTACATACTTTCTACATAATTTCTACAT
This sequence comes from Metschnikowia proteae, assembly GCA_002370515.1. Taxonomy (NCBI): domain Eukaryota; kingdom Fungi; phylum Ascomycota; class Pichiomycetes; order Serinales; family Metschnikowiaceae; genus Metschnikowia; species Metschnikowia proteae. Next base: position 48,111 of record NKYY01000037.1, on the reverse strand, counting down.
AATTTCTACATAATTTCTACATAATTTCTTTATAATTTCCATAATTCCTACATAATACACCATAATTACACCAATTCTTTCTACATAATAATCTCTTCTTAATTACACCAATGTTCCTGTACCCTATCATTCTACTAACTTTGACCCTTTTTTATTATCTGATTATCCTATAGTCCATCTTTTTACAGTGTCGATCCTTGCAGGTCGTCTTTGATTTTGGCTTTTGGCTTGACATGCTTGTATCTGGCACTGGGTTAGTCCTCCATTTATCTTCCTGTGTGGCTCCTCTGAGCAGTTTCGCACCCAAAGTGCAGGCGTGGCCAAAGTTCAGAACATCGTGTAATTTCCACACTCTGGACAAAAAAGACCAAACTGCTACATCCGCGCCACCGCAACCACCGCTCCTTTAAATTGCCCTCCCGGGGCCAGTTAGTCTACGCCTGCATATAGTTTACGCCTGCACATAAGCCACACCCTCGGAACTGCGCCCGCAAAAACCCGTACACCGCGCTACCCCAGGCGCTTTTGGCCCAATGCAAAGCGCCGTTTGTGGCGTCTGCACGGCCTGAAAGCTGGCCTGCGCAGAGCGGGAGTTCCGGCGGGCAGAGCTGTGAAGTCTGGCCGAGTTTGGAGCAACGCTGCGTGACTTGTGGCCCCTCCAGCATACAATTCCGACCAGTCCGAGGGCACGGGCGGCTATATGCAGGCCCGGCCTCATCACCGGCTACAGAGGGCTGGCAAAGCCAGTATCCCCTCTATACAGTGTGTATGCCGCTCTATACAGTGTGTATGTGTATGTGTATGTGTCTATATACATGCTACAAGCGGCGCAACTTCTTCGGCCGCACACCCCCGAACTTCAAGCTGGTCCGGTCCGTGACTCGAACAATGTGTGGCCGCACGTACGCACCCTCCTTGCCCTGCAACGCTGAGGTAAAGGCCTCTCTTCCACGGCCAAAGTCCTGCAAAATCAACTCCACCTGGGCGTTTTGGTCGAACAATTTCTTCTCCTCGATAATCTTAAAAAGCCGTGAGCTCACCTGGTATGCGGCTTCGTACTCCGCCCGGTTGCCCTTGCGGAATCCCAACATTCCGGCACTGACAAACGCCTTGGTGTGGTGCGGCAAGTTCATGTAGTACAAGACTTTTTCGTTGTAGGTCAAGTGTTCGTTTTTCTTCATAAAGTCCAAGTCCTCCACCACGGCGCTTAGCGAGCAGAGCGTGTTGTGGCGGTGGAAAGTGGCGTAGAGCTTCCAGGCCACCACCTTCTCGGAGGCTGCAGACTTGGCGCGTTTGGAGGCGCCCGGGGCACGCAGCTCCCTCTGGGCCACGCCTGCACACACGGGCGCCGAGCTGGTCATCCACCGCAGCGCTAAGAGGCCCGGGGTCGGGAGCCGTGTGGATAGTTTCAATGCGGAGAACATGGTGGTGACATGGATAAATTTCTCTCGCTTCTATGCGCGCACCCGCACACCCGTGCACCAAAAACACACCCGTGCACCAAAACCACACCCGTGCACCAAAACACACACCCGTACACCAAAACGTACACCCGTGCACCAAAAACGTACACCCGTGCACCGCATTATTCTCCCCACCCGTGCACCCGCGCCTCGCCCGTCCCAACGCTCTCGCTTTTGGACCCTAGCCGCTTATTTACGTTTATCTTCCCACTCGCACTGCCACTTCCTTTTGCACGCCGGGCCCCGATTCCGTTCCCCACCCCTAGCGCCCACCTCCCCCGCACTCGCGCTCGTTGTTTGTGCCCCGCTTATTGTTCCGCCGGCGCCTTATTTGTTTCAGCTTTGCCCCGTCATTGTTCCCCTGTGACCAAGCGTTTCACCCGTGTTTCAGCTGTGCCCCCTCGAACCCTACCAAAGAATCACGTGCCCGCCCCCTAGCTCGCCATGTCCGAGTCCAAATTGCCCGAGTACATTCTCGGCGACGTGGTGTCCAACGAAACCTCCAAAAGCGCTCGCATGTACGTTAAAGAAGTCAAGAAAATCGGCGAGGGCGCGTTTGGAACCGTGGTGGAGGCCGTTCTAGCCCCCGTCGACGAAAACGGCATCCCCAGCACCGAGAAGTTGGGCCCGTTCGCCATAAAGCGCGTCTTGGCTCAGACTGAGTACAAGTGCCGTGAGTTGGAGATCTTGCGCACCGTCACCCACCCCAACGTGGTGTGTTTGAAGTACTTCTTCGACAAGAAGAACCCCGACGATGACAAGGTCTACCAGAACTTGGTCATGGAGTGCTTGCCGTCCAACCTCCAGCACGAGATCAAGTACTACCGCCAGTCCAAGTACACCATTCCCTACCCCCACATGAAGGCCTACACGTTCCAGCTAACGAGGGCCATGCTCTACTTGCACGGCTTGAACATTTCTCACCGCGACATCAAGCCCTCCAACATCTTGGTGGATCCACGTACCGTGAGCTTGAAGATCTGTGACTTTGGCAGTGCCAAGCAGTTGGAGCCCGACCAGCCCTCCGTTAGCTACATCTGCTCGCGCTACTACAGGGCTCCGGAGTTGATTGTGGGCTGTACTGTGTACACCACCAAAATCGACATCTGGGGCTTGGGCTGCGTGGTGGCCGAGATGTTTTTGGGTAAGCCCATCTTCCAGGGCCAGTCCCTGGAGCTACAATTGAAGGAGATTTCCAAGTTGTTGGGCCCGCCTCCCAAAACGTTTTTCTTCAAGAGCAACCCAAACTACCGGGGAAACTTGTTCTCCACCAAGCTCTTCAGCTGCTCCATCAAGGAGCGCTTCGAGCACATTTTCTCCAACTCGCCGCCTGACGTGATTGATTTGCTTTTGAGGGTTTTGGTCTATGACCCAGAGGTCCGTGCTAGCGCTCGCTCTATCTTGGTGCACCCATTTTTCGACGAGCTAAAACGGGAAGGCTTCTCCGTGTACCCTAGAGGGGCGCAGGAGCCCATCAAATTGAACTTGCATGACTTGTGTCCTTTCGAGCTAAATCTCTTGGGGCCTTACAAGGAGAACTTCTTGCAGAAGTCAGAGGATTAGTTTGAGGCTCAATTGCTCAAGTCAGGTTCGAGAGCCTCGCTATTACCACCCACCCTTGCCTCTTAATTTTGCTGCCTTGGCGACCTTGATTGTCCATCTTATGGCTGGTGGCCGGCGTGCACTGGTGGCGCACAAACTATGGGCGCCACTCGAAGACTCTTCTGCCCAACGGGGCCTCTTGCCGCCGGCACGATCCCGAGGCCATGGCCACGCTTGCTAATACTCGTCTTAGTATAAATACACTATACATGTTGCTAATGGACAATCCTCCATGGGCGCTCTGCGAGCCTTAGTTCAACGCCAAACTGTAACTGTACTCGTCTTCGATATTCTGAGATAACCACAACACAATGCAGCTCAACATGATCGACGCATTACACACGATGTTGGAAACACCCATTCCCAACGTGGGGAACGTATACTGCTTCATCAAGAACTTCAAGATGAACACCATGAATGAGCCGGCCAAGCCGCCCGCCAAAAGCGAAAACCCAAAGAATAGAATAATCCGGGCCGCCCACGCGTTGGTGTTGCCATCGCCCATGAACAGATTCTGCCCCTCATTGAATAGGTTGGATTTCTCGATCAGGTTCACTATGAGCATGCCTAGCGTGGAGCAGAGAAAGGGAATCCAGTCAATGAACGTCACGTGCACCACGCTGGCATTGACGGTTTTGGAGTACACGGCGGCGTCGACCATGGCCCAGAAGCCGCCGGCGAAGAGGGCGCCCGCCACGTAGATGCCGATGGCTCTCAACTTCTGCGACTTGGGGAGGCGGAGCAGCGCCGCGTTGAAACGGAAAAGGCCTCGTTGTTCCATGGGTGTCTAAGTGAGGCGGCGTTGGGTGGAGAACGGCGTTGGGCGAGTGGGAGTTGGGAGGCAGTCGCGGCGGGTGTGCAGGACCGCGGTCACGTGACGCAGCATTATGGGCCCGACCGATCACGGCGTCCAGCCGCTGTTCCACTCGTAGAGGTGCACGCGCCCAGAGAGTGAGCACACGGCCAAGTGGGAGTTGTCCCGGGAAACGCACACATCGAGAATGGTCTCCGAAGGGAGCAACCTGCACACAAGCGTCTTCATCTGGAGGTCCCAGAAGAGCACGCCCGCTGAGTCCAGACCAGACACCACTAGCGGCGAGGACGTGCGCGTGACAAAGCACAGGCCGCTGCCGTACTTCTGGTTGACCACGCCGTCCACGCCCAAAAACGTCTTGACCACCTTGTTGTGCATGTAGTCCCACAAGCGGAGCTTGCCGTCGAGACTCGTGCTGAGGACGTACTTGCTGTTGGGGGACAAGGCAATGTGCAGGATGGGCGAGTTGACAACGTCGCTGGTGGAAGCCGTGGCCGTGCCGTGGGACGTCGAGTTGCAGATCAACGTCTTGAGGCACTGGCCCGTTTCGGTGTCGAAGAGCCGCATGAGCCCGTCGTGAGACGCCGAGATGATCATGCTGTCGTCCTGCGTCAAGCACACGGAGCTGACCGGGTCCAGGTGCGCCGCTAGCGTCTTCAAGCTGCGCCCCGACGTGAGATCCCACACGATGATGGTCTCGTCGGCCGCGCCGCTGACCAAGATGCTCCCCTTGGAGCTGAACACCAACGTGGAGATGTGGTAGGTGTGCTTTTTCAAGATCCGGATGCACTTGCCCTGTGAAATGGACCAGATGCGGATGGTCAAGTCGTCGGAGCCCGACGCCAAGATGTCGCTGTTGATGGGGGAAAACGCTAGCGTGGAGATGCCTTTGGAGTGGCCCGTGAGGCGTGCACTCAACGAGCCTTTGGCCACGTCGTAGATGCGGATGACGCCTTTGGCGGAGCAGGACGCGAGCGTGGTTGCGTCGTGGGAGATCTGGACCGCGGTGATGGGCTCGTCGGGGCAGGCGAAGGAGCACTTGGGGGAGAAGGGGGCGTTCTCTGCAGGAGCGGGCCGTTTTGCTGGCGGGAGCTCTTGGCCGGCTTGCTGCCGCTTCGCGGCGATTTCGGGGCTGCTTTGGGCGGCTTCGGGGCTGCTTTGGGCGGGTTCTTGTGGCATGCCTGGCGAGCTCACGCGCGGTGCTTTGATGTCTAACTGCCGCCTGCACACTAGCATCGACTGCCGCCTGCACACTAGCATTGACTGCCGCCTGCACACTAGCATTGACTGCCGCCTGCACACTAGCATCGACTGCCGCCTGCACCCTAGCATTGACTGCCGCCTGCACACCTGCACACGAAAACGCCTGTCAACGGTAGTCACCTGGCAGCCATTGGGTCACGTGCGGCCGGCGCGTGAAGCGTCGGGCCCCGCAAGAGCCGCCCCCTGCATACTGTCGAGCCACGACGCCAAGAGCGACCGCTCGATGTCATCCATGGCGGACGGGCCGTTCCTCGGCACGTCGCCGGCTGCCGCCGACACGGCCGCGTCCGCAGGCACCACCGCCTTCACGAGCGCCCGCATGTCGCTGGCGTGGATCTCCCGGATCACGTACCGCAAGTATTGACACGCCAAGAGCCGACTGGGCCCGCTCGGGTCCGCGGACTGCACACACGAGAAAAGCTCCATGAACGCCTCGTTGAACGCCCCGAGCTGGCGGCGCTGCGCCGGGGAGAGCGCCGACTTGCGCTCAATCTTGGCCACCACCCTGGCGAGGATGCGGCGGAACTCGGCCCGCCAGGCGCCTCTTCTCTGTGCGGGCCCCGCGGGTCCGGCCTCTTCAGAGGCACCCGCGCGTCGGACATCGGGCGCGCCGCCACGGACATCGGGCGCGCCGCCACGGACATCGGGCGCGCCGCCACGGACATTGGGCGCGCCGCCACGGACATTGGGCGCGCCGCCTCGGACATCGGGCGCGCCGGGGGCCTTGGATGCAGGAGCGGCCCTTGCCTGGGTCCCCCCGTGGATGGTGCTGATGTCAAAGCGGATGGTGCAGTCCTTCTGCGGGCTGTGGTGCACCTCCGTGGGCGTGTAGTAGTTCTTGCTCTGCACAATGTGGTTTTCGGAGTCCCAGAGCCGTTTTCGGGCCACGAGCGCCTGGAGGCAGCTTCGCCCGGCGCCGCCCACGGCGCGGCGCTGCAAAAACGGATGCTGCATCAACGCCAGCGGAGCAGGCCGCATCTCCGGCGACACGGCAAAGCAAACCCGGAGAAAGTCCTCCGCCGCCGCCGACACGCCGAGCGCCGCCACGGAGATAAGCCCAAAAAACTCTTCCGTGCTCTCCACGGCCGAGATCCGCCGGAGCGCCTGCATGGGCGAGTACTGGCTCTGGAGCGGCGGGGCACCGCTGAAGAACTCATAGATGCAGCACCCCAACGACCACACGTCGGCCTCGAACCCGTGGCCGTGCGCGGTGTTATTGATGATCTCCGGCGCCATCCAGTACGGCGTGCCCACGGTCGTGTTTCGCCGGGAAAAGTGGCTCTGGAGTTGCGTGGACACGCCGAAGTCCGTCAACTTCACGGCGCCCGCCAGACTCACCAAAATGTTCGCCGACTTGAGGTCGCGGTGGATTTTCCGCTGCCCGTGTAGGTAGTCTAGCGCCTGCACGATTTCATACGTTAGCGTGGCGACGGCGTTTTCGCCGGTTATGGGCCCTGCCTTGAGGATGTCGTGCACGGTGCCTCCGTCGACAAACTCCATGATCACCCAGAGCTTGTGGTGCTTGACGAAGCAGCCGAGGTACTCTGTGATGTGGGGCGAGCGGCACTCGGAGAGGATCTGGATCTCTCGGTAGACCTCCTGGAAGTCTGCCGACTCGTGCTCCAAGTCGATCTGCTTGATGGCCACTTCCTGCATGCTGGCCGCTATCACGCCGCGGTACACGACGCCGAAGGCGCCGCGGCCGACCTCCTCGTAGACCTGGAGCTGATCGGCACTGGTGACTCTGTGCATGGCGGGGGTGCACGGGTGCACGCCCTGCGATATGGGTGCGGTGCACGGGTGCGGTGTACTGATGCGCGTTCTGGTGTACGGGTGTATGGTCTGGTGTACGGGTGTATGGTCTGGTGTACGGGTGTATGGTCCGGTGTACGGATCTCATCTTCGGCGCTCCTTCTCACCCAACCCCATGTTTGCTCCTCGCCTCCGCATACACACGCTTCTACGGCGGGCGGCGCCGCCATCCAGCCATCGGGCGGCATCCCTCCGCTGCCCCCCCGAGCTTTCCCGGCCAAAATCGCTCCTGAAAAGCGCGTACCAGCCCCTGGCGGACTTCAACGACATCTTCATGGCCAAAACCTTCCGCTCCAACAAGGCTCAGACAGAGAACGACACTGTCAAGTGCACCGCATACAACGCCAAAGGCGACATCGTGCTCCATGGCATGAACATACGCAAGTCGGCGTTTTTGAAGCGCTTCGACGTGGCCGCACGTGACCTCCGCAAGCTCGTGCGGTCCCACGCCTCCAACGCCCCGAATTCCGTCGGCATCCCCGTCGAGTTCGTGCCCCTGTTGGTGACACGCAAGGACTGCATCCTCCTCAACCTCCTCAACATCCGTGCGATCATCAAGGCCGATTCTTTGGTTGTTTTTGAGTACCTGCACAACTCGGTGTCCAGCGAGTCGTACGCCCACGGCATTTTCCTCAAAGAGCTTCAAAGCCGCTTGGATGCGGCCCACCCGGACGCCCAGCGCTTGCCCTATGAGTTTCGGGCGTTGGAGGCCATTTTGGTGGATGTCACCACAAACTTGACCACCGAGGCCAACGTGCACGCAACGGTCGTCACAAACATCTTGACCAGTCTTGACGCGTCCATCGAGCGCCAGAAGCTCCGCTACCTCTTGGTGCAGCTGAAGAAATTGGCGCAATTCCACCAGAAAGCTAAGCTCATCAACGATCTTTTGCACGACCTTTTGGACCAAGACGACGAGCTCAACTCGCTCTACTTGACGGAAACCGCGTGTGGCGCCCCACGGAAAGCCCATAACCACCAGGAAGTGGAGTTGCTCTTGGAGTCTTACTACGCCACCTCCTACGAGATCATCCAGACCACCGAAAACCTCATCTCGCAGATCAAGACCTCCGAGGAGATGATCCGCTTTGTGCTCGATGCCAACCGCAACGACTTGATGCTTCTCGGTCTCAAGTTTCTGATTGGCCTCTTGTCCATGGGCATCACGCTTTACATCGCGGCGTTGTATGGCATGAACCTAGAGAATTTCATAGAGGAAAGCGATGGGGGTTTCGAGCTCGTGGCCGTGGTCGGAACGGTTGCTTTGGCTGCCTTGTTTGCGTTTTCCGTGAGGCAATTGGCGGCTCTCCAGAAGATCACCATGTCGAAGGGTCACGTGCGAGTCAGGTGACCACCCGACCCATGTCATTGTCCGTTGGTTCCTGTTGTGGAACGACGGGCGTTTTGGATGCACAACGGCAGAACCCAGGGGATTGAATTTCAATTCTGGGTTTTGGTGCAGTACAGCATATGAGCTGATTAGCGCAGGCCGGAGTAATCAGCTGATGCCGTCGGTTTGAAGGGCTTTTATCGATGGAATTTGATGCCGTCATTTGAAAGCTGTTATCGATGGAATTTGAAAGCTGCTATTGACGGAATTTGAAAGCTGTTATCGATGGAATTTGAAAGCTGCTATCGATGGAATTTGAAAGCTGCTATTGACGGAATTTGAAAGCTGCTATTGACGGAATTTGAAAGCTGCTATTGACGGAATTTGAAAGCTGTTATCGATGGAATTTGAAAGCTGCTATTGATGGATTTTAATATGGAGGGCCTTATTCGTCAGATTATGTCAGTTGCTGCGGCCTATCTGCGTGGTTTCTGGGCTTCCTAGTCTTTGGCAGTGAATGAAAATCTTTGGAAATCACTGCACTGAAGGAATAGGTTATTGCATACGATTCGGAGGCAACTTTGCTGACAAGCGGTTGTATGCAGCCTTGGATCATCTCTGGGCGTCATCCATCAGTGTCATTTTTCAGTTGATAAGCCTTGGAGTCTTCTTTCGCCTTCTTTCGCCTTCTTCATTGCAAAGACTCCAGAAAGTTCAAATGTCTACTCTTCAGTGTTCAAGTCCAACGACGTGATTACCGTTTTCGGCAAGGCCATGAACTCCACGGACCGGGACCGGGCGCGGTTCACGGGCGACGCGGTGGGTGACACGCGGGGCGTGGCGCCGGTCCGGAACGGGCGGAGCGAGAAATTCTCCAGCTTGAGCCCATCGCCTTCGGAGATGGGGCGGGCCGCCTCGGGTCCTTTCACCGCGACATCCGCCTGAGTGACGGTCAACTGAGGGTACGTTCCGGACCCGGGCCTTTCTTTAGCCTGCTGTTTTCTCTGGAGGGCCAAGTTGCGCTTCTGAAGCTCCAACGCTTGCTTCTGCTGTTCTTGGCGTTGCAGGTACTGCTCCTCGTTGGCCAAAAGCATCTGGAGCAACGCTTGTCTGCAGTCCGCTTGCAACAAGTCTGAAAGCAACTGGTTGTACTCCTCGGCCGGCGGCTTAAACCCGTTATTGTGTTTCACCGCCGATGGCCGCATGATTGTGTGGACAAACGGGATGGCGCCGACCGCCTCCATCAGATTCAATCTGCGAGCGACATTTTCAATCAACTTGGATTGTTTTGGCGCTTCTTCTGGCTCGTCCGGCCTTGTTTCTATGGCCAGATTCTCTGCATCACCGGCTATCCTGAAAACCTGCGTGATATGTTTGAGGAGAAGCACCAACGAGCTCAAGTTTCCTCGGGGTATGGTGCCCAAAATCCTCATGGTGTCCGCTATCTTCGTCTCGTGTTTGAGCTTATAGGTGCTGATGAGCGAGTCGTAGACCGTGGATGGGATGACCGAATCGCTTATTTCGAGTAACCAGTTCTTTAAAAAGTTCACTTGGCGGGATAGATCAAGCTTGGAGATGCACTGGATGCAGGCCATGATGATCTGGGCCTCCACAGCCGCTTCAGTCTGCACATTGACAGCGGATTCGAGTTTGAACTCCTGTATTAGGGAAACGACGTCGTTTTTGGCAAGCCAGTACATTTTGAAGTTGATGGGCTGCATCCACTCGTGTGCTATGAGCTGCGCTGGGTGTTTCTCCAAAAGCTTCACGGCATTCAAAAGGAAGAGCGGCGCCGACCGTAAGCTTGGTGCAGGATCGTCGCTCTTTAGCTGCAACGGGACATCCTTGTAAAGATTGAAGTTGAGCTTGATATTTTGAATGTTGCTGATGGCAGCGGGACGGGCGCCGAGTGCAGGGTCCGGCACCAAGAGCGTCGGAAAGTAGACGCCCAGGCTGAAGTGATTGGTGGTCTTTTCAAACTCCGCCAAATGAGCTTCAGGCGTGTTGTACTGCCGAAACTGGGACACGTTTTCAAGCGCAGTGTGAGCGGCTTGTTCAAAGTGGGATTTGAGTAGCTCCTGGAGCTTCTGCAAACTTTGGTAGATAAGGTCAATTTTGGCTCGCTCGAAGAGCTCCAAATTCAGAGCCGTAGTCAGGATCTGCGTCTCCAACAAGTGCTTTTGCGTGTAGAATGCCTCGTAGCACTCGTTGTACTCTTCCTCCAAATCTAGCAACTCTTGCTCGGAGTACTGGGGTTTCCCGAAAGTGCTCATGGTTTTGAGCACGCCGTTGAACTTTTTGCTGGTGGAGATTGACAAGTGGCTCAAAGTGTCGTCCAAGTATTTCTTGGAATCGTCTCCGGTCCGCCTGGGCTCGGAGGTATCGGGGTTTAGACTGAGCTGCACCGCCAGGTCCGACCATTGGAACCACATGTTTCCCAGGGTGAATTTTTTGGCAAAAAAGCCCGTGCCCATAATGAGTTTCCAGTCGAGAAGAGCCTGGCCCAACTTCTCGGTGTTGGACCGCGTGGGGTTGAAGCCTTTGGGCCGTTTCCTCATGAACAGGTCGCAGAGGTGTTCTGCACAGAAAATGTCGTTGGAGTAGCCCGGAAGGGGAATTTTCCTCTTTGTAATTGGGACCGACAGGATGATATTCTGGAGGAACACAGCAAGATCGGCCCTGGTCTCAAACACGATCACCCCGGGAACAGCGAGGGGAAACTCCAAGAGAGAAGGTTCGGGTACCGGGGGCCTGCTCTCCTGCACCGGGGCTTCTGTTTTGTCCACAGGGAAGTCGCCGAGCCGGGCAGTGGTGGTGTACAGCTGGCGGACGGAGTCTAGGGCCTTATATGCAGTCGCGTACAGGGAATACGACGAGTGGAGGTCCAGGAGCGCTGAGGCCACGAGGGGCTCGTTGCTTTTCAAAAAGGCGGTGAGCGGCCCCAACACCGACGCGTCAATTGCAGACGCCAATTTCTGGAAGTGGCCCAGGTGCAGGTTTGCATTATTGACACTCTGGCGAAACACAAAATCAAGGTCCCAGGTCAAGTCCTGCACATCGTACGAGAGCACCTGGCGGGCTGCCGGGTTGGCCTTGTGAGCTGGACCGGACTCGTGAGTCGGGTTGGCCAGCGCTGGAGGGCCCGCCGCTGCCTCACGTGACACAACTCGGCGGGACCCTTTCCGGTCATTTCGCTGGCCACGTGATACCCGGTAGCTGCTGTCGTGCGGGTATCCACGGGCCCAGAGCTGGGAGAGTGCTTCGCCGGAGCCGTGGAAGCACTTCATATAGGCGAACACGAATGTGCGGAGCTCATGGAGCTGGCCAAGCGAGAGTTGCAGCTGCGAGGTGAGCCGTTCGATGCCGGAGACATAGTCCGCAGACCAGAACGTGTTGGCGAACGGCATGGGAAGAAGTTGGTGTTTGAATGTGCAGGTGGGCTTGGGTTGACTGCGCACCCGTGCACCGACTGAACCGCACCCGTGCACCGACTGAGCCGCACCCGTGCACCAACTGAGCCGCGCACCGATCCACGCACCCGTGCACCCAAGACACAGCACACAAAACCGAAGACAGCACACAAAACCGATGCACCACTCGAAGCCGCCGAACCTCCACCAAGACACTCAGCAGCGAGGAGAGTATGCATGCCCGAACTTAGGGATGTACGGGTTCGTCCCGGCGTCGGCCGGCCTTGCTCTGCCCCTTCAACGCCCACGTCGGGAGTATGCATTGATATTTGCAGCCGTCCGCTGCCTTTTCCTCAAACTAACAACACGGGGGCAGCATAAACTGTCCTTTCAAAACGTGAGTGTCTGCGGTGGAAACGGACAAGGACAGCAATATACTTCTAGCGAAACAGCAGAAAGAAACGGTGTTTGCCACCTGTCCATTTGCAAACAAAAATGGCAGCAAGGGGTTGGGGCGCAAGCCCGTACACCGGCCATGTACAGGAGCGCCGAATCGGCCGATTCACACGACCGGCGTGTGTGCAGGAACACGATTCGCACGTGTGCATGCATTGAAGTGCAGGGCCTGCATGCTTTTCAGGGGAGCATTCCGACGCCGCATGGACAGACAGCCTCGCGCTAGAGTAATGCAGAGTGATGTGATGACTATTTACAGATAAGCGCCTATGATCTTGCGCCGCTTCATCTCCTGCATCAAATGCTCCCGCGGTCCGCTATGCAACATGTCGATCAAGTTGCGCGTGTGGCTGACGTTCATGCTTTCATAGTTGATGCGGTTGTATGCATGGACCACCGACGCGGGCGTCGGCTGCAGAGTGTGCGTCAAGCCTAGCGAGAGGGCCGGGTTTTCCCAAAACACGGCCGACCGGGCCCGATTCTTTGTTTCAAGCCACGTGACGATTTCGGCGTCGCTGAGTTTTTCGTGGGGCATGGCGATCTGCGTGCCCTGCGTGCGATTGGCGTACATCACGTGCGCCTCCATGTCGTTGAGTGTGTTCTTCGAGAGTCGTTTGACGATTCTGTACAGCTCCGCAACGTTGTTGATCGGAAGCGGCAATCCGAGCCAATTTGCTATCGCAGCTCTATTTTCTCGCTTCTGAGCTGGGTCCTCGGAGACTGGGTCCTCGGAGACTGGGTCCTCGGAAATGAATGTGTCCTCGGAAATGACTGTGTCCTCGGAATTGATTGTGTCCTCGGAATTGATTGTGTCCCCGGACTTGATTGTGTCCTCGGAATTGATTGTGTCCCCGGACTTGATTGTGTCCTCGGAATTGATTGTGTCCTCGGAATTGATTGTGTCCTCGGAATTGACTGTGTCCTCGAAATTGACTGTGTCCCCGGACTTGATTGTGTCCTTGGAATTGATTGTGTCCTCGGAATTGACTGTGTCCCCGGACTTGAATTTATCCCCGGACTTATCCTCGGACTTGACTGCGTCCGAAGTCATGTCCCTGGACTTGGTTGTGTACTCGATGTACTCCTCGGGCAACTGGTACGCAGCGCAGGCGTCGTGAAGCAAGCCTCGTATGATGTTACTGAGACCCCGGATCTCGTAACTTGCCGTGTTTCTGCACATTGTTGCCACGACCTTCCCGAATGTCTCTGGGGGAATGTCGTCAGGCAGAAACTGCAAGAGGACCCCGAGCATCAATATCTCCTTTTGCTCGATATGTGGGTTTGCTTCCACGGCATCCACCAAAGCCTTGACTGTGGCCACGTCAGTGGCAAGCTGCGGAAGCATATTGACTAGAATGTCGCGCAACTGGGCGATGTCTCTCAAATGTCGCACCTTATGGTGCAAGATCTTGTTGCACACCCGGGAATCGGCCCGCCAGTCGCTCCGACGGAGATCCAGCTCCACAAAGCGTATCAAGTCGAGACTGCATTCCGTGGTGGAGGCATAGTCCTCTAGAATCTGCACGGCCAAATTTGCCAGAACAGGTAAGTTCTGGGCGGAGATTTTGGTCACAAAGTGCTCCTTCAACAAAACATTCCGGACGCAGTCGTACACCCGGTTCCATGTCGTCAAGTTCAACGTGATGTTGAACTTCTTGGCGAGCTGCAAATACTTGACCACCGAGTAATAGGTCAGGGTAATGGCCCTCCGATGGGAGTGACGCTTGCAGATTTTGATGAGAGTGTTGATGGTGTTGATGTTGGGCACGTGACCATCCTTGATCATCACCAAGAGAAGCTCCTTTGCGAACGGCACCTGGAATTTGTCGTGGCCGAAATACTTGATGAGATAGTTGTATGTCTCGACGGAGCGGTATTGGCGAAACGCGACATTATCGAGCCGGTGCGTATGCAACAAAATGTCGGGCACGATACCCGACTTGAGCGACACCGAGTTCCGGTATAGAATCCTGCTGTGCGTTAGGAAGTGGATGTACTCCTGGAAGTTTTCTTTGGTGAGAGGATTGGGGATGGGCGGGAGCTCCTGGAAATGATAGCGGGGAGTGCCTGCGTATTTGGTGGCCATAAACTGGGCGTTTTCGTGGTCCAAGACGCTTTGAAGAGACGCGACATTTCCGACGACATTTGCGTCCATCAAGTGCAGAGGCGTCAAGTCCACAAGCCACGAAAGCATCTTCTTGAATGCCGTCTTCTCGTTGAGGAAGTCGACGAAAATGTCGGTGGCCTTGGTGCTGCGCTTTTGGCGGAGGTTCTGCTCGGCCCGGAGAATGTCGTATTTGGCGACATTGTCGTCGTAGATCTTCAATTGGGGAATCTTCAACGGGTCAAGGAAATCCCGGAACTTCTTGCGCTGGAACCCCGTCAACTCGGGCTTGAGTCGGGCATACTCCCGATCTGAAAGTTGCCATCGCTGCATCCGGCAAGTTTTCGGCCGGCGCCGCGGCGGCAGCTCTGCTTTGACGAAACTTTTCTGCACGGGAGACGACACTTGTGCCTCGTGGGCCCGCACGACCCGGGTGACTCGCTCCAAGGCTAGTTTTAGCGAGCTCATCGTCGTCTGCTCTTCCTTGACGAAGAGCACGCGAATCAGTACACCGCGGAACCCGTACACCAGACCCGTACACCAGAAAACATCCGTACACCAAACATCCACGCCCTCAGATCCGTACAAAACATCCGCACACCAACATCCGTACACCCATCCGTACTCGAGCTGGCACAGACGCGTGTCCTCAGACCCGTACATCCCTGGAAGCACCGGCGCTTCTGGCATAGTATACAATTACTGTCTTCGGATTCCTATATGCAAACAGGACTGGGATATAATTTGTTGGACTCCAAGTCTTTCAGCTCCATGCACGGCCAACTTCTTGGGACCTGTACACACGTCTTTCGAGCGACCTAACGAGACCCACCCAGCTAGCCTTCCAACAGTTCTATGAACGAAGCTATTCCGGAAACGAGCCGTCCAGCCGTCCAACAACCCACTTGTGCCATAGCCCACGAGGATACCACCGCAGGCGCTCCTGAGCCTAGTAGTGCAGCCAATCATGCGTTCAGCCGTGGGTGTATCAAGCAGTCTGTGTTCACATGAAGTCGTCATCATCAAAGTCGTCAAAGTCCTCAAACACATCCTTCTTGAATCCCGGGTTGTCCACGTTGGTCTTGATCGCAGGCTTGGCCTTCTTCTTGCCCGCTCCACCCGTGGCAGTACCGCCAGATTTCTGCAAACGTGCAGTTCTCTCGGCCCTTTCCTTCTCTCTCTGCAACACATTCAAAGTAGAAACCACCTTTCTCACATTCTCCACGCTCAACGGCTGCACAATGTCACGCACCAAGTCCACAGCCAAACTAGAAGAGTAGTTCAACAAAGAGTCCTCGGCCAACAGCGCCAAGAGTGGCCCCAAGGTCTTGCGCAACTTCTCGTACTCCTGCTTGTTGCTGGGCTGGAAGAGCGGGTGCGTGTCCAACGGGTAGTCCTTAGGAATGCTCCTCTGCACCGGCGCAGCGGCGGCGGCCTTCTCCCGGGGATGTGCGATCAATTCATCTTCCAAGTTGTCTCCGGCGACACCCAAGCCTCCAAACAAGTCGGCGGCATTGTTCAAGTCTGCCAGCAACTCAGCCTTCCTCAATAACTCACGGCGCGTGTGCTCGTCAACAGTGTCGATTTCAAGAAGAGCCTGAGGCCCGTTCTTGGCATTCTTCTTGGCCTTGGCGGCGTCTTGTTTCTTTTTCAACTCAGCACGTTTCTTTGCTTCCTCTTCTTTCTTCTTCTGGGCGAGCTCGTCTTCATCCACGTCCCACGAGTCCATCAATGGCTCATCATCGGCCTCGGCTTCCCACGACGTTACTGCTGCCGTGGTGGTAGGCACGTCAAAATCCTCGTCGTCCCAAGACATTTCAGATGGTGTAGGGGTTTATGCTTTTCTGTGGCGAACAAGGGTTCCAGCTTGAAACTCGAGGGGGGGTGCGAAAAACCTTTCGCGACATCGGAACACCTGCTACCCCGGTTGCGACATTTGGGACATTTCACTCTTGCACTCGCCTGCACTACCTGCACAGTTTGGCATCTCGAATGGGGGCTGCTCAGGAGCTTGGAAACTAATTCGTCACTGCACAGTTTCGCTCCGGGTCAGCTGCTTGCACAAGTTCGGCGATTTCAGGCGTGGTGCACGGGTTTTGTGCATATCGTGGTGCACGGGTTTCACTGCATATCTTGGTGCACTGATGTGCACATCTCGTAGGTCGGAACCATGCAACCCTTCCTCCAATGGGCTTCTAAGCAGGGCATACGTCTCCATGATGGCGTCAGCATCCAAAAAAGCAGTCTAGGTGGCCAGGGAGTAATAAGCCACGTGCCCCTACCCGGAGACACGATCATTTTGCGGGTTCCAAAATCAGCCGTTTTTGACCTATCGTCATGCATGGCCCACAAGACTATCTTGGAACAATCAGATCCATCTCGCGTCGCCAAGATAGTACGCGTGTTTCTAGGGTGTTCCGAAAATGTCTCCGAAACCCTTATCCTTCGAAACTATGTTTGGGCATATGCAGGTTTGAGTCGAATCATGGAGATTCTGTTCCAGCCGTATTTGGACATTCTTAGGGCCACACATACCCTTCATTTGGACGCAGCACTATCGCTGGGCGACGCATTTCTTGAGCTGCAGCTTGCACAGCAGGAGGCAGTGAAGCGAGACTATGAGAGGGCCATTGAGACTGACCCCGAGTTGCGTCGTTTGCTTCCTCTTGACGAGGCACTCCAACTTCACAAGGCAGTTGTGTCACGAGTTTTGGAAATCCCTGCAACAGACAATGCTCTCAATGCTGGCGACGCCGGCATCGCTAAAAGAGATGACTGTGCAAGTCAGCAAAACGAATCCGGAGACTTTTACACCAACGTCTCTCTTGTTCCCATGCTAGACTTTGCCAACCACTCAACAGCAAACTCCGCAGTTTTCGATGTGGACCTTGCTTCCAATGACGTCGTTTTGCGCCTCACTCAACCAATTGAGGCCGGCAAAGAAATCACTATTTCCTATGACCCCCATCCAACCGTGAACCACTTCTTCGGCACCTATGGATTTGTTCCCGCAGACGCCACGCTTTTCTCGTGGCAAATCGACAACCTAGATGAAATCACCACAGCGATTACCGGCCGCCACCAAGACTTTCTGCGCATGGCTAAGTGGCTTCATGTGGTCCCCACAGTCAACATGATGCTCACAGACGACGAGTTGATTTTAGACATCAATCCCCGCCTCCCGCTTCTCCTCATTGATGGCTTGAAATATTACCCAAAGTGGGCCCTGGAAATCGCCGATTTGAAAGGGGAGTTTCGGATGGAGGACGTCCTGCAGGTAGTAGCACAGCTAGAGCATCACGAGCTTCATTCTGCCATTGTCCCCGCTGGAGACACTGCGTTCGGGGTGCTTTATGAAGACACATATGTCAGCGTCCTGCATATTCTCCAACAGACTGGTCTCGCCGAGGAGAAAGTTCCCACAATCGTAAAGAAAACTGCAGAGTTGCTTCGGTGTGCGGCTGAAGCGTGGCTTCAGAGAGTGGACGCCAAGGCCAAAGCACCGTGCTCCATTATGCAGTACAACTCAGCCAAGAGGGTGTTCTTGGAGAAATTGATGGCCCTTCCGGAACAAGCACTCATGGGCTTTGTGCATGAAGCAGTTGAACAGCTTTAAGCCACGATATCTTTTGTATTGTGGAAGTCGGCCGATCAGCCCAGCTAGTAAACATGAAGCCTTCAACGGCCCCGTTCGTACCCAATCAAGACAGCTTATCTCAAGCAGAGCTTATATCTTCCACCTCTCTACGTCTCTTTTGGCTGTTACACTCCATTTCTCTGCTTCTGGCCAATAGCAGCACTGGACCTTTCTCCAGATACAAGGCGATTTGCCAGCCAAGAGGACGCAGCTTGGCAACAGGAGAAGCACAAAGGAGAATGTAAAAAGAACAAAGAAAAGAGCTTAAAAAGTGGTTCAGTTGCCAACATTTTTCCGGGGGGAACAGGGTTTATATATCCTCAGGGGCGCCCCTGTTTGTGGCCGCAAAATGTGAAACATGGCGCCGCGGTGCGAATATAAATTGCAGCCGAATTCTCCCCTTCATTTTTTCCAGACGAATTTGACGCGGAGTTCTAGGCCGCCAAAACCGTTACGACATCTGAATCACGACGTCTGGAGATGGTCGAACCGTGACTGAAGAAGGTCAAACCGTCACGAAAAACGGTCACGAAAAACGGTCACGAAAAACGGTCACGAAAAACGGTCACGAAAAACGGTCACGAAAAACGGTCACGAAAAACCGTCACGACAAACCGTCACGAAAAACGGTCACGAAAAACGGTCACGGCCAAAACTTCACGAAATCTGAAGATGGTCAAAAGCGTCACGACTTCTGAAGAAGGTCAAACCGTTGCGATATCTGAAACCGACATCTGAAGATGGTCACTTAAAAGCATTCTGTTGTTGTGTCGTGCATGGTTTGACCTAGTCTAGTCTCAATTATTCCATCCAGATAGCAAGATCCAGAAAGTTAGCAAGCCTACAGAAACTTCAACAACAACCGGACCAAGTTCATAAAGATGCCTCGGGCAGTCGCCAAGACAGTGCCTGGCCTCAAATACTTTGCCAGCCCCTGCTTCCAGTTGCTGGGTAGGCACGTGACCGCACCGACGGTCCAGATCGCCTACGAATCAGCCATCATTCCGGCTCCAATTGCAGCCACAGTGCTACAGTTACAGGCAGACAGCCGCTGGTTCCCGATTAGTCTACGACGCTGTACGGGGTGGCTAATTCACATGAATTCACCAGGCCTAATTTGCCGGGCTTCGTCTTTACGCTCGGCATAGAACGGGACATGCACAATAGCAGAACCAACATCCATAACAACAGCAGAACCAACATCCATACAACAGCAGAACCAACATCTACAACAGCAGCAGAAACCAACATCTACAATAGCAGCAGAAACCAACATCTACAACAGCAGCAGAAACCGTGGGACACCCACAACAGCAGCAGAAACCGTGGGACATCTGAGAAGTATCAATTGTTTATTATTAACGAAAGGGAAAACCACCCCGGAAACTGCGGTCGCATGACCTTTGACTGCGAACTGCAACGCCTGAATGCAAAGTGCAACGACTGAATGCAAAGTGCAACGCCTGAATGCAAAGTGCAACGCCTGAATGCAAAGTGCAACGCCTGAATGCAAAGTGCAACGCCTGAATGCAAACTACAACTTTGTCGGCAACTCCCAATTAGTCATGCAGTCTGCTACCCAATGCATTCTGTTAGTCAGCTGCTATCCAATGATGCTAGTCAATGCAGCCTGCTATTAAATGCATTCTCTTAGTCAATGCATGTCGGATGCGTGGTGATTTGTCAAGACAGTCGTGTACAGAATTTGTAAGCGCCTGCACAGCGCGGGCGCGCCAGACCCGCGCCGTATAAATAGGTGCCCACCCCCGGCGTCTAATCCCCACAGCAATTAAAAATGGTCCAACAAGTCAACACTAAGGCTGAGTTCGAAGCCGCTTTGAAGCACGACAAATTCGTTGTCGTGGACTTCTTCGCCACCTGGTGTGGCCCCTGCAAGATGATTGCCCCAATGGTCGACAAATTCGCCACTCAGTACAGCGACGACAAGTTCATCAAGGTCGACGTGGACGAGTTGGGAGAAGTTGCCCAGGAATACGAGATCTCCTCCATGCCAACCTTCCTCATTTTCAAGGACGGAAAGGTTGTTGAGAAGGTCATTGGCGCCAACCCAGGAAACTTGAAGAACACCTTGACCAAGGTCCACGAAAACTAAGCGTCACGTGCTTCACAAAGCAGCGTATACCATCCAATACATGCTCTATCAGATAAAAGACTAGCCACGGCGACGTAAGCCTCAGACTGTATGCACGTATCAAATGTAGCAGCCATTTACATATCAAATGCAGCAGCCATTTACATCTCTAATGTAGCAGCCATTTACATATCAAATGCAGCAGCCATTTACATATCAAATGAGTATTACATATCCAATGTATTGGCGTATACTTCTGCCACTATAGAGCACCTTCTGAATAGGCCTTCAAAGCGTCACTGTGGCAACCCTCGGCCACTGCAGGACGTCCCTCTATATACAGGACGTCCTATCTGCAGGAAAACACCTATGTCTTTACGCTGAGTCTAGCAACCTCAGCGTCCAACTCGTCCCGCCGCACTATGCACTCCCGCAAAATGTTGTAGATCAAGGAGTATTGCCGGAGCGTCTGCACCATCGAGATGCGCTGCTTGCGCAAGTCGTTCACGATCTCATAAACCGGGTCCGTCAGAACCCTGTGAGAGTCGGTGACGAGCGTGTTGATGAGCGTGTCGGCCACCACAAATACCCCCGTGCGGCCACAGCCAGCCGAACAGTGGATGGCCGAAGGAAATGCTGGGAGGTCCTGCACACTGTGGAGGATCTGGCGCTTCAACTTGACCATGAAAAGTATCTCGTCCAAGTCCACGTTGCACGTCATGTCTTGCCACGTGCTCAAGTGCATCTGCGTCACGTGCCGCGAGATCCCGTTGGTCTCCACCACAAACCTTCGAACAACGACGTTCTTGTAAGAGTCGGTGCTGGCGAGACTCACGCGGATGCGCTGGTTCTCCGAGTAGTAGTCGCCCGCATTCCAGAAGGCGTAGCACTTTTCAACGCCATTGTCCAGTTCGCCAGTCAACGAAACCACCAACAAGCACTTTTGGTTGTGAACACAGCGCCAGAAATCGCCCGCGGTCCGCTCCATCGGGCCCTGCGTCGCCAAGTAGTTGAGCTGCGTCTGCTTGTCTGCTTGCGCCCGAAGAAAACGGGATATCGCCTCATTCTGCATGTAGGGCCGGAGGTACGATGCATTGATGTAGTCACAGTCCTGCTGCGCCACACCCGTCTTGAGGCCGTCTCGGTCGCTGAGAGTCACCCGCGAGTGCTCGTACAAGAAGATATCCTTGTAGCGGTTTTTGTGGCCAAAGTCCAAGCCGCTGTTGATGACCGGCGTGACGTCGGTGCCTCCTCCGGGAGTACGGAAGACCCCTTGCGACTTGAGCTTGAACGCCGAGTTCAAGCGGAGCTTTTCACACTCCTCTAAGCGCTTGAAATTCTGCCGGATCTGGTCGGTGTTGGCGACCGAGTCCCGAAGCCACTGCGGGAGAAGCCGCGCTTCGGGCGAAGTCAACGGCACCCCGAGCTCCTCCTCCGAGACTACCGAGAAGTCGAACTTCTCCTCGTTATGCCTGATCTTGAACTGCGATTGCGGAAGGTTTTTTGGGAGCGAGAAGTTGGAGATGATCGGCGTGCGGACAGTTTCTTTGCCCGCCGACGGGATATCCACGGATGAAGAGCGAGTCCAGAGCACCGGCGGTGCTTTTGAGTCGCGTGTCGGCGAGCCCTCGTCCAAGTCCGCATCAGCGGGCTGCATGGAGAGCTTGCTGAGGTCAATAAGATCAGCGGAGCCGCTCGAAGTGTGCCCTGCATACAACGCCACGAATGTATCGAACGGGCAGTCCACCACGTAGATTGGCGGCGCCGACACCGCGTCGTAGCATGAGAAGTCCACCAACTTCTTGCATATATGGAAAAGACTTGCGGACGTGTTCACCGTGTCGTAGATCACAATCGGAGGTAGGCCGTGGGCGCCCAAGGTCACGTTGCCTGCGGCCACCCGCCGGCCAGCCTTGAAGTTTTTCATATTGTGGTGAAAGTAGTTCTGCAAGATCGTCTTCTCGTAAGTCGGCAAAGAGACCACGCATCTGCTGAGATTGAAAGTGGCTCTCTTTAAGAGCGTTGAGGGCAAGCAGATGTTGATGGCGCCGGAAACATGGGACTTGACAAAGTCGGCAAAGGACCGGATGTCGAGTACCAACAAATCCCGGAGCCCCGTCTCGTGATCGATCTGGCTATTCTGCATGAGCTCGGAGGCTCGGTCCGGCGAAATGAACGAAATGGTGGACGAGAGCTTGGAAATGGCTTCCCGAAAGTTTTCCTTCTTTGCGGAAAGGAGTCGGGGAGAAACGTTCCCACCAGCAACATAGGCGACGTTTCTAGCAGTCCACTCCTTCAGCGGTTGCTGTATCGAGAGACACGGGAGCGTGTACTGTTTGCTGAGCTTGGGGATCGGGGCGGCACTGAAAGCGGGAAGAGGCTCTGTGAAGTTTCGGGCCGGCGCCACGTTCCCCGTTTCTTCGTGAAGGGGAACCACGCTGGGACGCTCGGGACATACCGTTTCCCGGAGTAAACTGCCGCTCAAAGGCTCTGGGACCTTCTCCGCATATAACGACGCCACGGGTTCTTGCGGCATCTTTGCCGCGTGAAAACCCGACACAGGCGACGCCACCGGTCGGAAGGGCCCCAAGCTCTGCCCTTTGAGGCCCCTGGCAAAACTAGGCATGGGCGCCTCCACCAAGGTTTCATTCGACAACGATCTCAAATGGTCCGTGTACAGGCTAGAACTTGAGAGTGTGGCTTCGGACCCCAAAGAGCTGATGGACCCCGAGGTTTGCGTCGGAAACGACGGTTTTTGATGCGGTGCCACTCCGCTAGCTGCCACGCTTGGTTTGTGAGAAGGGGGCCCACTTTTTAGCGTGAAGTAATCGGCTTCGGGCGACGGAACCCGTAGAAAAGGCTGGGGGCTGAGAGCCAAGCTCTTGCCACATTCCCCGAGACAGGTGCCGCCGGACACACTGGCTTCAACAGGGGCATCGGTGGCGAACATTTCCGGCACGGGTATTCTGAAGGCGGACTCGGCGCTCATGGACGCTGCAAACTCGACAGCAGGGGATAGAGGGTGGTTGAAGATTCAAGACCACGTAATGGCGAAGCAGATCCAAACCACGTAGTCGGGGTGGTTCGAAACGAAGGCGCTGGTTAGGGCTTTTCAGGAGTGCTTGACCAGCGATATCGGGAGCAGCAGGCTTTTCAAGGGACCCGAGTGTGGAGTTTTCACAGGCGTTTCACGGGATCTAAAGTGATATAGTTCCGTCTTGCGTTCCCACGAAAAAGTCCTCTGGAGAAGTGGATTTCAACAGCGGAAAAGAAATGCCCCGTACGTAACTTAGACCCGCGCGCAGAAATTGCGACATCCAGTGATGCGCGCATGTAGACTGCCGCCAGCACGTGACCCGTCGTCGGAGCTCCACTGCCTGGTTAGGCCCGAAATGGCGGGTATATGCAGGGCGCGCTATCGCCGACTGTGCAACATGCGGCTCATCGCTGGTACGGTTGCGAGCCCCGCCACACTGTAACGCTGACCACATCAACGGCATGGCAGCCTGGACGCAACCCAACTGGGCCGGCTGACGATTCCACCTTTGGCGCGGCCTCTGGAGCCGAATTCTTGGACGTTCGACATATTGCTCCTCATGGCATCGCGCAAAAGTCAGTCTATTTTCTGGACATGCTTAGCGATTGCGTCATTTTGCCCGCTCACGCACCTCGCGTCGCGTTTGAAGACGTCACCTTCGCCTAATTGAGCAGGGAATTTCGCCGGCAGGACACTTCAAAAAAGTCTTGGCTACCTCCGTCTTTTTCTGTCATCTTCGTCGTCTTTGATGTCGGTCCGAGATTTACGCCGGCGTAGTCTGTTCTCGTACTTGCCTCCGGTATCGGCCCGGAGCTTGGGCTCGTCTTTTTCTCGTGGTACCGACTCTGCCAACGGGCCTGTTGCGTCCACACTTCCTGTGGCTGTCGAGAACGAACCGGGTCCTGGGTTTGCGATTGTCTGGGGGGGCTTTTCGGCTGGGTCCTCGGACTCTTTTTCTCCCTCGAATAGATGAGAGTTCGGAACCTCGGTTCGAAGATCCTGCACCATGGCTCGGTAAGCCTCTGCATCCTGGGTTATGCCGTTGTCTATCAACTTCTTCATGAGCTCTTGTGAGCCCACCTCGTCCTCTCTTTTCCGAAACTTCGCTGGTCCTCTCCTGTCATGCGCTGGTTTTGCTTCATGCGCTGGTTTTGCTCCATGCGCTGGTTTTGCTTCACTCACTGATCTTCCTTCACTCACCTGTCTTCCTTCACTCACCGGTCTTCCTTCACTCACCGGTCTTCCTTCACTCACCGGTCTTCCTTCACTCACCGGTCTTCCTTCACTCACCGGTCTTCCCTCATGTACGGAGCCTTTCTCCCCGGGTATTCTCTTCTCGAGCCGTGCTTCAGGCTTAGTATCATACTGAAACCCGCTGCTATTGAGGTTCTTGGACGGATCTAGCCCCTTTCGTTTCAAGGCCAAGATACTAGCCAAGCCCTCTTCGTCTTGGAACTCCTCTGCAAGGGCCTGGCCACTACTCAAGGCTGCAGCGTCTTGAGACGTGAATTCCTTGGAATGCGCAATTCGGTTGTGGTTCAAAAAGCCCTGTGCCGAGGAGAAATTGCTTCTGTGACAATCTAAACATGTAAGCTTCACCACCACTCCGTCCGTGCGCCGGTAGAGACAGCCCGTGATGGCCAGGGGTGACCCTGCTATGGAGGGCCGCAACGAGGAGGTTGTGGATCTGGTTCTGTATGAGTGGGCTCCGCTGGAATGACCAAGGCTATCCCTTGCATAGGATTTCTCGTCAAATATGCTCTCCTTGAGCACGGGCTGGTGCTGGTACTGCTGTTGTTGGAGACGGGTGAAGTTGACACTAAGCAGCTCGTTCAAGATGCTGTAGTATTTGAGGGTGAAGTCGCTGGGCTCGTTCCGAAAGGAGATCTCGTTGGGCACCTCCAAGAACTTCCGTAGTGCTAGCATCTGCGCTTCACACTTGCCAATTTCCTCTTCGGTAAGCGCCAATTCCTTGTGTTTCAAGCGGATCTCGAGATCGACCTGATTGGTCAAAATGTTGCGAAGGACTTCCGTGGGGATCTTCTCGAGCTTCTTGATGAGCTCTTCGCGCTCTATAACGGGCTCTTTCTCGTGGACGTTGCCCTCGGGTGGTTCTGACATGTTGGGCATGGAGGCAAAGTTGCCTGTTGATATGCGATTGATGCACGTGCGCGGCACGTGACGAGCCTGTATCACGCCGTGGCTCTTAACAGTGACCTGCTTTTTGTCGCTTGATGATGTTGAGTGGGTCATCGCCAGGAGCACATTTCTCTAGCAATTGCCAGTAAGTATACTCTTTTTTCGTTTCGGGATGCCTCTTTTGCGTCGTGCACTGCCGTTCCTGCTCTGAAGTGGCTCGTTTTCGGCCCTGCTTTTTAGAGACGCCTTGCTGATTCTCTTTTCTTTTAGCTCTTTTGACTGGCTTTTTTGTGATCTTTTTGGTGGCCTTTTTTTTTTCTTCCATCCCCTTTTCTTGCATCTCCTTTTCTTGCGTCTCCTTTTGTTCCATCTCCTTTTGTTCCATCCCCTTCTCTTCCATCTCCTTTTCTTCCATCCCCCTTTCCTCCATCTCCTTTTGTTCCATCCCCTTCTCTTCCATCTCCTTTTCTTCCTTCCCCCTTTCCTCCATCCCCCTTTCTTCTATCCCCCTCTCTTCCCTCTCTTCATCCTCTTCAATAATCTCCTCTTCCTCCACGCCCTCTTTCCTTTCTTTTCCCGGCGGTGTTTGCTTCTCGACCCCCGCTCTTTCTATACCCCCCTTCGGCTTGAGCTGCTTTAAGGGGATGTCGCTGTCAGACCCGTGCATCTCGGCCGTGGATGCCGGCACCTCCAAGGGTTGCAACCAAGTGAGGTGTGCGTTGTCTGCAGGACACGGCGGCGGTGGCTCGTTATGGGTTTTTGCCGGCCTCCGGCTTTTTTTCAAAACGCCTTTCTTCTTCAGCAGGTGCCTTAATTTGGCCTTATTCCGAAGCTGCGTGGATTGGGCATGGTATGCTGCGGCGCTGGCTCTACCATCAGAGTGGTTCAGGGGTAAAACCAGGGGTATTGGACCCGCAACAACCTCCCCATTTTGGCCCCCACAACTGCCTTTGGAATTATGCGCTGCTGCATTGGGGTCTGTTTCGACCCGGAAGGAGCTCTCTTTTTCAAGCGTTTCGGCGTGTTTCCCCCCGAACTCCTGCCCCACCTTCTCTTCCTTCTTTTTCGGATGCTGCAAAAAAGCATCTGTCCCTTTGTCAATTGAAAATTCGTACGGCGAGAGACTGACGCCATTGAGGAGCTCCACCGTTCGGGTTGTTAGGGGAGTCGAAGTTACCAACGAAGCTATAGGTTCTTGCAGTTTGATGAAACTATTTTTGCTTTTGACTTTACCGCCCGTCTTGCGAGCAGTTGCCACTGCTGTTACAGCCGCTGGTGTTTTTGAAGCCGCTGCTGTTTTTACAGCCGCTGGTGTTTTTACAGCCGCTGGTGTTTTTACAGCCACTGCTGATTTTACAGCCACTGCTGTTTTTACAGCCACTGCTGATTTTACAGCCACTGCTGTTTTTATAGCCGCGTTTTCTGTTTTTACAGCCGCTGCTGTTTTTACAGCCACTGCTGTTTTTGAAGCCACTGCTGTTTTTACAGCAGTTCTTTTTGCTGCCTTTACAGCCATTCTATTTGCTGCCTTTACAGCCGTTACTTCTGCTGCCTTTACAGCCGTTCTTTCTGCTGCCTGCTCCATTTTCCCCTCCAGAACCCTCGGCTTCCCTCCAACTGCCTCAAAAAACTCCTGAACCCCCTTCCCGCCGTCAGGCTCCTTGGTGCAAACTGAGCCGGGCTCAGGCAGCTCCTTCCTTTCAAAATCAGACCCGAAAATGCTATTCAATTTTTCCAAAGAAGTTAGCGTCCGGAGCTCCGGAGGTCTGGACACCCGCTGGGCATTGGAAAACGCAAGATTGAAGCGGCGTGTCTTGGACAAAAGCGGTTTTCCATAACAGGCTAGAGTTAGCGAGACCGGGTGGGTTGTGCAATAACATACAAAGCGCCGGAAACGGCTCATCGGCAACCGCAGGCTGTTTCATGAGCAATTCGCTAAAAAGGGAAAGCAAAAGGGGGCATCCAAAGTGGCTGCAATATGTGTTTTCCTGCATGCGCGGCCTCGCCTTCTGCAGGCCCCACACTCACATCAACCGTCCTCCCACCAACTACATGTCCGTCACCCCCATTCTCCCTTCCGTGGCCAATCTCGGCACGCTCACCATCAATGACACTTCCAAGTCCGGATTCGGCTACAACCCCTCCATCGGGCCGGCCTCCAACACCATCACAAGCGAAACAAGCGCCATTCTCTCCGCCAAACGCCCCGTGGACTTGACGCCGACGTCCCACGCAGCAATATACGACCGCAACGTGCATTCCAAGAAGCCAAGCGAAATGAGCCTCTCCGCGTTGTCGTTTCTTTTTGGCGAAATTGTCTCATGGGCTCATGGCAAGTCAAAGGGCGTTTCCGATCTTGAAAACCGCCTCAATGGCTTGGGTTACCAGATCGGGCAGCGGTACTTGGAGCTTGTCAAGTTGAGAGAAGGCCAGAAGTACGGGAAGAGAGAGACCAAAATCATTGAGATCCTACAGTTCATCCATGGGCCGTTTTGGAAGGCCATATTCGGCAAGACTGCCAACGAGCTTGAGAAATCCCAAGACGCCCATGACGAGTATATGATCATTGAGAACGTACCCACGGTCGCCAAGTACATCAGCATTCCCAAAGATTACGGCGACCTCAATTGCTCTGCGTTTGTGGCGGGAATCATAGAGGGCGCCTTGAATAATGCAGGGTTCTACGCGTCGGTTGTGGCTCACTCGGCGCCCGCGGACGACACTCCTATGAAAACGGTGTTTTTGATTAAATTCGACGAGCTGCTTTTTACAAGAGAAGAGATACGATTCAGTTAGGCGTCCCGAGTCTCGCTGGTCTACTTCTGACCGCCTCTTTTAGGGTCTACTCCTGACCACCTCTTTTAGGGTCTACTCCTGACCACCTCTTTTAGGGTCTCCGTCCAGGGCTCCAGTAAGCGAAGCATGAAACAGACTGATGTGCCAAAGGAAACTCTAATCGTGGGGCGAGTACTCAACCGTGAGTCTGAGGAGACCAGAGACCGCAATGGCTCAATTGGGTCACAGAGACGATTCCCACAAGACTACACGGGAAACGGAGCTCACCAGCGGCAACAATGCCCAGAAAGCCACCTGAATTGATGGTTGCACGGCCATCCGAGCCTCAATAAGGCTCGATAAATCAGTTTGCTCCGTGGTATTTAAACGTGGCTTGATCGTGAAACGTGACCCGTCCACGTGTTATCGTTCCATCATGCTGGATGGCGATCGGCACTGATGGCACGTCGGATCTGGAGTGTATACATGGTGCACGGGTGTCTCGAGCTGCGAAGATTCAACACTTGGTGCCAAGCGTTGCAGCAGTTACCAAAGCAAAACGATATGGGAGTCACGATCAGGAAAGCCACCATCGAGGACGTGCAGGCAATGCAAAATGCCAACTTGCTCAATCTCCCGGAGAACTACCAGTTGAAGTACTACATGTACCACATCCTCTCTTGGCCACAGACCAGTTTCGTAGCCACTACCTACGAAGTGGACGATGCAGGCGAGCGCAGCTCCACTGCCGAGGATGACTGGGAGGAACATAGTGGGTCGGCCGAGCTGAGTGGCCCAAGGAAGCAGCCGCTAAGCACAGACGCCAAGGGCGACTCGGCATACATCAAAAAAGGCGAGAAGATTGTTGGATATGTGTTGGGCAAAATGGAGGATGACCCCGATGCCGAAGACAAGACGCCGCACGGCCATATCACGTCGTTGGCAGTTATGCGGACCTATCGGCGAATGGGATTGGCCGAGAAGTTGATGAAGCAAGCGCTTTTCGCCATGTGTGAGACGTTCAAGGCGCAACATGTGTCGCTTCACGTGAGGAAGTCGAAC
Organism: Metschnikowia proteae; assembly: GCA_002370515.1. Classification (NCBI taxonomy): domain Eukaryota; kingdom Fungi; phylum Ascomycota; class Pichiomycetes; order Serinales; family Metschnikowiaceae; genus Metschnikowia; species Metschnikowia proteae. The sequence goes on along the minus strand of NKYY01000037.1, from coordinate 19,115 downwards.
CGGGCAGCGTTGCACTTGTACCGGGACTCGTTGCGATTCGAAAACACCTCGCTCGAGAAGCTGTATTATCAAGACGGCGAAGATGCGTACGTGATGAAGAAGGTGTTCAAGTTGGAGGAGATGTTGCCGTATTTCGAGCACGACCTCCAGGACGACTTTTCCCAGGACTTGATCTAGATTGATGGATTTGAGTGGTGGATTTGAGTGATGATGCACTAGTGAAGAACAGGTTGAAGAACATTAGTGGAGAGCAACTTCTAATTTGAGGGAAGCATTGAATAAATGGAATGGAGAAAAAGCTTGGAATGGAGAGAAAGCTTGGAATGGAGAGAAAGCTTGGAATGGAGAAAAAGCTTGGAATAGAGAAAACCTTCATGGCTACATTAAGGTCCTATGCTATGCTGGTTACTATACATCAATACCTCTCCTTCATTCTGGAAGCCACCGTCCGCAAGTTTCCATAGACCTTCCCCGGAGGCGAACCCAAAATCAACGACACCACGGCCTCACGAGCCATGCGGATATGCGTGAAGCCGCCCAAAATGTGGATTTTCAGATCGGCCAAGACGATCCTCGTTCTGGTGGCATTTTCAATGGCGAACTTCGTCTTACCGTCCTTTCCGGCAATTCTTCCAATGGCACGTGACAAGTGGTCGCCGGTCAAGGTCTTGACGTCCTTGATCTCAAAGGTCTCTATATATAGGTCGTCCAACCGCAACAAGGCGATGGCATCGTCGACGTCGAAGCCCAAAGTGAAAGCCTTGATGAAATCGGCGCCTTTCTGCAAAGCGCCGGGATCCTCGGTGTGCTTGTTTGTCTTCATTTCCACGGACTTGGACCTCAAGTTCATACGAACCTGCAACTTCAAGTGGTCCACCAAGGGAGGATAGATCTTCATCCAGGTGTTTTTCAAGGGTGTCATTCTGTGGGGCGGCACGGCGACTTTTCTGCTTTCAAGCTTGACGGTCATGCCCGACTGGGCCTGAGGCACGAAACGGGGTTTCCCGCTTTCGTCCAACGTCACGGGCTCGTCGGCGGTGGTTTTTGAAGGCTCCAGTGAGTGCTGGGCGTCGCCGTCGACGTCCATTTTTGCGGGCTGAGAGGCAGGGACGGCGTTGGTCTCGACCAAGAAGGAGTCGTCGTCGGCCTCGGCGCTCACATGGGGACTGGCGGGTTTTTTGGCGGCGGTGGGGGCGGCCATTGTGAAGAGTGTGGGAGTGATCAGAATTTTTAGAGATGAGATGAGTGGTGGGTGCGCGACACCCGTACACCAGCGGTTGGTGCAGGCGGTGTTGAGCAGGAGATTGGGCCTCCGAACCGGGGGGACGGAAGCTTGCGGCGGCTTTCATCGGCCTGTCTTCGGGGGTTTCGGGAGCTGTTCTACGGTGCGGCGATGGTCGGCGCCGGTGTCGTCGCATTCGCAAGACGCGCGCCAGCTTTGCTGTGCTGCCTCCGTACTTCGTGGTTAAGACGCCACAGCAGCACGCCCATGAACCTGCCAGTGCACGCCAGTATATAATGATTAGCAGCGCCAGCAAAATGCACGGGCGCTCGTGCCCGTTGCAAGGGGTTGTCCTGCGGCATTCAAGCGCCGGGGGCACGCTCCTCACCACCGCACAGGCCAGGCTGAAGCCATGGCCGCTTCTCCCTGTGCATGTCAGCCAAGCCCGAGGCGTTTTTGTGATGCTCCGGGCGCCTTTTTGGCTACGTGGCGCCATGGGCCAAAAGCGGGGGAATTTGGGGTCGTTTTGCGGCTCCGATGCTTTTCCCCACACTAGCCGCCGGCATCACGCCACAAAGCCCGAGGGTTTTCTGACGACTTCTGGAGAGGGCAGAGAATGGGAGACCTCGGGCCTTCACTTAGGTCGGGGTGGCAAATCGGAGAAATCGGGCCCTCAATTAAGTGAGGGCAAAAGTTCGGAGAAATCGGGCCCTCAATTAAGTGAGGGCAAAAGTTCGGAGAAATCGGGCCCTCAATTAAGTGAGGGCAAAAGTTCGGAGAATTCGGGCCCTCAATTAAGTCAGGGCAAAAGTTCGGAGAATTCGGGCCCTCAATTAAGTCAGGGCAAAAGTTCGGAGAATTCGGGCCTTTCGGACCATTCGGAGCTACCGCAAGGCAGCAAGTCGGAGATTTCGGACCATTCGGGGCTATTTCAAGGCAGCAAATCGGACCTTTCGGACCTTTCAGGCCATTCGGAGCTATTTCAAGGCAGCAAATCGGACCTTTCGGACCTTTCAGGCCATTCGGAGCTATTTCAAGGCAGCAAATCGGAGAATTCGGGCCTTCAATTGAGTCAGGGCAACAAATCGGAGATTTTGAACCATTCAGAGCTACTTCAAGGCAGAATATCGGAGATTTCGGACCATCTGAAACTACTTCAAAGCAGAAAATCGGAGAATTCGGGCCTTCAATTAACTCAAGGCAGCAAATCGGAGGTTTCGGACCCTCTGGAACTACTTCAAAGCAGAAAATCGGAGAATTCGGACCTTCAATTAAGTCAGGGAAGCAAATCGGAGATTTCGGGCTTTCAATTAAGTCAGGGCAACAAATCGGAGAATTCGGGCCCTCTGAAACTACTTCAAAGCAGCAAATCGGAGAATTCGGACCCTCTGAACCTACTTCAAGGCAGAAAATCGGAGATTTCGGACCATCTGAAACTACTTCAAAGCAGAAAATCGGAGGTTTCGGACCCTCTGGAACTACTTCAAGGCAGAAAATCGGAGAATTCGGGCCTTCAACTAAGTCAGGAGAGCAAATCAGAACCTTCGGACCCTCTGGAACTATTTCAAGGCAGAAAATCGGGGGTCTCGGACCCTCTGGAACTACCCCCCAACACCCCCCAGAAAACCAAGAAAGCGCTTCTAGCCCGGGCCTCCTCCCCCCTCAGCCGGCTCCGCATCCACGTCAAGTGGCCCCTCCTCCGCAACGACCGCCCGTTCTCCGCGGACGATCTCTCGGCGTTTGCCTCGTGGTTGGTCATGGGAAACGTGCTCTGGGTTCTTTTGGGCACCACCACGTTCGTTTTGGCGGCAATCTACTTCCTCGACGCCTTTGGCCGGGCGTGGGGCTACGTCGGCGACCTTCTTGAAGAACCCGACAACAAGGACGGCCGAAACGAGGCAGAGCCAAAACCCCGGGCCGCAGACTCGTCCTTCATCGGCTGGTTGACCGGAAAGGTGCTCTTCGCCGGTTTGGGCGTCAATGTGACCTTCAAAAAAGGACACGTGCTCCCGAAACTCGACGATGGCATGCTCAAGTTCAGGGACCTTGCGCTCACGCTGGGCGCAGCGCATCGGCCCTGGTTTGAGGCCAAAGTCGCCGAGTTGGACGTCTCGCTCTCCTTCAACAAATGGTACTCCGGCCACGGACTCATCACGGACTTGGCCGTTTTTGGCATGCACGTACGGGTGAGAAAGCCCCGTGGCGACGTGCCGGATGTCGCCGAGACCGGGCTCATGGACGCAGAGTATGAGCTCCAGCATATCCGAATCCGGGACCTGCGGTTCGACATCCACGACGGCGACAGCCAAACGCACATCTCGGTGTTCAACTGTGACTTGCCGCGGCTTCGTGGAAACAAGCTCTTGGTCGACTTCTTCAACGCCAACATCGTCACGGGCACCGTCAACAACAGCATGTTCAGCGTGCACAAAAACCAGGCGTTTTCCGGGCCGAACTCGGTCAAGTTCGAGCTCAACGGCATCGACTTGGGGTATCTTTCTGCCAACCCGCGGCTGAAGTTCAACTGGTTGGTGGCGGGCAAGGCCGACATTTCGGCGGAGATCCGCATGCCGGATTTGCACAAGAACGACTCCATCTCCACGTCAATCTCCCGGTTTCTCCAAACCTGTGTGTCGGAATATGGGCAGGCCACCCGAAACGCCGAGAGAAGCCACACTGACCCGCAGGCGGACGAGGAGGGGCTCATCAAGGGCGCCATCATCTCCATTTACGAGACGTTCAAAAACGACAAGAAAATGGGCCATGCAGAGTACGTGGTGGTCAACGCCAACGTCACGTTCTCCGAGCTCAAGGCGTGTATGCCGAGCCAGCTTCCGATGACGTCGTCGGCGGTGCCGTTTGTCACGCTCCAGGGTCTCCGGTCGTTGGTGACTTACGTCAACGAGACGGAGCGCCCGTTGACCATCAAAACATACGGGATCGAGAATGTGAGTGACTTGGACGACTTGAGCAGCCTCTCGCAGACCAAGGTTTATGAGAGCATTGTTGGCGATATTTACGACGACATGTTGGAGAAGGCCAGGGTGGACGAGCGGCGCATTTTGGAGGAGAAGTCTGTGCACTGGTCACAGACGTTAATGGGGCAATTGTTTTTGCTTGGGCTTGGGGTCATGGCCTGACGATTGAACTGACGAACTGGCGATTGAACTGACGAACTGACGATTGAACTGACGAACTGGCGATTGAACTGACGAACTGACGATTGAACTGACGAACTGACGATTGAACTGACGAACTGACGATTGAACTGACGAACTGACGATTGAACTGACGAACTGGCGATTGAACTTTTTGATCTGGATTGATCTGGATTGAACTTGAACTGACGATTGAACTTTTTGAACTTCTTGATCTGGATTGATCTGGATTGAACTTGACCTTCACGACACTACACCTTGTCGTGTGAACCTTCTCGCCTCTTCAAAGGGGCCGAGATGTTCTTCTTCGTCAACTCCGGCTCCAAGTCCTCGTCCAAAGGCTTGGCGCCAATGCCCAAAACAGCACCCATTTTCCGCCGGGCAGGCGCCTGTTTATCTGTCTTTTCAAAGCGCCCATCCCAGCCCATTCCTCGAAGAAGCGCCGCCCCAAACTGCTCCACCGGAACCGCCTCATAATCGGCCACGGCAACGTCTTCAGCCCCGGGGCTTTGGCGCCCGTTTCCGCTGCTGCTGTGGTCAAGAGCCGTGCCGCTTCTGATCACCATACTTCCTGTGTCGACGTCGGAGAGAAGAGACTGCGTTGCTCTTTCTTCGAGGTCTGTTTGAGCGAGCTTGGCAACTGCCGGCTTCAGCGCCGTTTTCGGTAGCGTGGAGGACGCATTTCTGGGCGTTATCACCAAAGTGGTCTTTTCTGCCACGGACTTGTGGCCCTGCATTGCTCCGTGCTTGGAGAACCCGTCGATTTGTGTGCGGGTCTTCTCGCCGGCTTCATTGGAGAATGCGTTCTTACGCGGCCCCGCCTTTTTGGCCACCTTGTTTTTGAGGCTGATCGAGAACCCCATGGAATGCACTTGTGGGATTAGACTGGTGTGGGATTATGGGGAAGATGACATCACGTGCGCGCGGTGCTCACGTGACCTGACCTTGAAGGTCTCAATGTCGGTTTTTCGGCTTTCCTCCGGCTTTGGATACCGGCTTTGGATATCGGCTTTGGATATCGGCTTTGGATATCGGCTTTGGCATCTGGCTTTGCGGCGATTCCCATCCTTTAACTGCGCGGCCAAGTCAAGCATGTGACCTGCCTCAACGGATCCCATGCCTATCATATTGGATCGCTACAGAGCCTTCTATTCCATTGACAAGTGATGTGGGCCTCTATCCCATCTAAAATGGGCGTGATGTGGGCCTCTATCCCATCGAAAATGGGCGTGATGTGGGCCTCTATTCCATTGAAAATGGGCGTGATGTGGGCCTCCGGATTTCTATCTCCGACCAAATTTCCGGCATATGCTGGGGTTCGGTGTTGCATTACGGTTGATACGCCGTGGAGAATTTGGTTCAGGCCAGAATTCTTTGAAAGCAGTGGAAATGCTGCCCAATCATCGATCAAGGGCTACCAAGACATTCCGGGGTTTAGCTGGAGCCATGAAAAGGACACCAGTGCACCATCAATGGCCCTTTACACACGTCGGAGGATTTGACCACTCAGAACTTTTTAGAAAGGTCGTCTCCAGTTGGAAATTGGGTGGCTTAGGCTGCCCGAATTTGGCCTACAATGTCGCCCCCCGAATGTGGTGTCAAATGTCGCCCCCCCGGATTCGGTGTCAAATGTCGCCCCCCGGATTCGGTGTCAAATGTCGCCCCCCGGATTAGGTGTCAAATGTCGCCCCCCGGATTAGGTGTCAAATGTCGCCCCCCGGATTAGGTGTCAAATGGCGCCCCCCGGATTAGGTGTCAAATGTCGCCCCCCGGATTAGGTGTCAAATGTCGCCCCCCGGATTAGGTGTCAAATGTCGCCCCCCGGATTTTGCCTACAATGTCGCCTCCAGACTTTTGCCTGCAATGTCGCCTCCTGATCCGATGTCAAATCGTCCCCAAATTTGGTGTCACCCTTGCTTCTTCTAAGCCCCACGCATAGATCTTGGATTGGTGAGAGGACGACTGGACGGCGGTTGTTCTTCGCTGCGCCGAACATCGGTTGCTGACGACTAGCTTCAAGGAGTTCATTTCATCGGATATGCACTTGTCTATGATTGGCCCGCTGACTGCAAATACTCGGGGGAGAAAGTCGAACCGTCTCGGTGTCAGCAGCGGAGCCACAGAGGGTGCTTATATGCAGGCCTTACGGTCATTAAGGTCGCCAAATACAGAGAAGATGGAGAAGGTTTGCCGCCAAACTCAAGAGGTGTGAATCTAAGGTGCACACTCATTTCAGAGATCGAACTACCAAACCAACTGCTCAAGATATCGGGATCATGGGCTTTCTTGGGCTTTGCCCTTTCTACAAGACAGACACAGATGGCGCCATGCTGGCAACTTAGTGGAATTGCGGGCAACAAGCGGGCGGCGGTATCGTTGGACCGAGCCCAATCCATAATCTGTTCTGTCCCCGTGCAGCCGCTGAATAGAGCGCCAAAACGGTGGTCAAAGTTGGGCGAAAAGCTAGAAACCCTCGTGCAGAACCGAAGACCCAAGTCTATGCCGAACACCCAAGTCTATTCCGCTGACCCAAGTCTATTCCGAAAACCAAAGTCTATTCCGAAAACCAAGTCTATGGCGAACACCCAAGTCTATTCCGAAAACCAAGTCTATCCAACGCTGAAAGTGACGCCAGGCACGTGAGCGGCGGGCCCTGTGTGCAGAACGCGGGAAGCCCAGCACGTGAGTGAGCAGATTGAGCTCCGTCTGCAACATTAGCACATCGCCGTCAACACAACGAAGAGCCCAGACTCAGGCAACGCGAGCCGCGACGAATAGCGAACAAGTACAGTGATGGAAAGATGAATAGCGAACAAGTACAGTGATGGAAAGATGAAAAGCACTGTGAAAAGAGAGTGAAATAGTACAGTGATGGAAAGATGAAAAGCACTGTGAAAAGAGAGTGAAATAGTACAGTGATGGAAAGATGAAAAGCACTGTGAAAAGAGAGTGAAATAGTACAGTGATGGAAAGATGAAAAGCACTGTGAAAAGAGAGTGAAATAGTACAGTGATGGAAAGATGAAAAGCACTGTGAAAAGAGAGTGAAATAGTACAGTGATGGAAAGATGAAAAGCACTGTGAAAAGAGAGTGAAATAGTACAGTGATGGAAAGATGAAAAGCACTGTGAAAAGAGAGTGAAATAGTACAGTGATGGAAAGATGAAAAGCACTGTGAAAAGAGAGTGAAATAGTACAGTGATGGAAAGATGAAAAGCACTGTGAAAAGAGAGTGAAATAGTACAGTGATGGAAAGATGAAAAGCACTGTGAAAAGAGAGTGAAATAGTACAGTGATGGAAAGATGAAAAGCACTGTGAAAAGAGAGTGAAATAGTACGTGAAATTGTTGAAAAGGAAGGGCTTGCAGGTGGTAATAGTTTCTTTTTAACTCAATGGTGGGGGTAATAAGGTGAGGTCTCGCTATGCTAGGATACCTCAAGATATATGTTCGGGTGAAAAGTTAAACCTTACTGCCGCAAGTCGCCCGTCTTGAAACACGGACCAAGGAGTCTAACGATTGTGCAAGTCGAGTGTAAAACTCCAATGCGCAATGAAAGCAACTGGTCAGCCCTGCCCCCTAATTTTTTTTAGGGAGGAAGCACAGTTGGGACCCGAAAGATGGCGAACTATACCTGGATAGGGTGAAGCCAGAGGAAACTCTGGTGGAGGCTCGTAGCGGTTCCGACGTGCAAATCGATCGTCGAATCTGGGTATAGGGGCGAAAGACTAATCGAACCATCTAGCAGCTGGTTCCTGCCGAAGTTTCCCTCAGGATAGCAGAAGCTCGATACAAGCAGTTTATGAGGGAAAGCGAATGATGAGACGTCTCGGGGCGAAATAGCCTTGGCGCATTCTCAAACTCTAAGAAGAGGTTGTTGCTTAATTGAACAATCACATACGAATGCAGAGCTTCTAGTGGGCCATTTTGGTAAGCGGAACTGGCGATGCGGGATGAAGCGAACGTGAAGTTAAAGTGCCAATTCAAGCTCATCAGACACCACAAAAGGTGTTAGTCTAGACACCCGGACGGTGGCCATGGAAGTCCGTTGGCCCTTTGAAAATCGAAAACGCTCCTAATGGCAAGATCAACGAAATCTAGATCACTTCTTAGATTTCAGCGGTGATGGCGACAGACTCATCTCCTGCTCCAATGACAAGACAGTCACGTTTTGGGACTCAATAGGGAGACCTCTGACACGAAGCCCTAGTGATTAACGCTACCCCAATAGTGATTAACGCTACCCCAATAGTGATTAACGCTACCCCAATAGTGATTCACGCTACCCCATATCCAGAGCACGTGCTCTACCGTTCGGCACAGAAAATTGCTACGGGATCATGCCTGTTAGAGGAGGAGAAGATGCTGTTCACATCGTCAACTACAACAACGAGTACGAGAGAGCCGCACTTTCGAAACCGAAACGTAGCATCCCAGTCTGTAGCCAACTCGGCGGGGCGTCCGCTTGGCATCCACACACAGCCTCCGAAAGCTTGGCAGCAAGACCCCCCGAAAGACCGCCCGAAAGACCCCCCGAAAGACCCCCCGAAAGACCCTCCGAAAGACCCCCCGAAAGACCCCCCGAAAGCCGCCCAGAATCACCGCCCGAAAGACCGCCCAGAATCACAGCCCAACACAAAGTGTTCGTCGCAGTAGACGTGTCCTGCATACACGCGCGGGTCCTCATCTGCCGCGACGCGAACGCGCTTTGAGCACCATGAACCTCGGGCTGGAAAACTACCTCCCCACGTTTTCCCGCCGCCCGAGCATGGTCCGCTCGAGTCTGCCGATTCTGGACGAAGACGACGGCCAGGACACTTCGGGGCTTGAAAACACCGCTTTTTCTGGCCCAAAATGCGAGATCCCTGGCGGTTCCGTGCTCTCCCGGCGCCAGCCAGAAACCGGGCTCATTTCGGGAAACACCGGGTTCATTTCGGGAGACCAAACCGGGCTCATTTCGGGAAACACCGGGCTCCTTTCCGGAAACACCGGCCTCCTTTCCGGAAACACCGGCCTCACTTCCGGAAACACCGGCCTCACTTCCGGAAACACCGGCCTCACTTCCGGAAACACCGGGCTCATGTCGGTGCTCCTGGGAACCCAAAGCGGCAGCAAAAGAACCAAAAGGCGGCACCGCAAACAAGACGCCGTGGCCGAAAGCGGCGCCGAAAAACCCGACTTGCTGGACTTGGAGCGCAGGGTCTTCTCGTCGCTGAAGAGCGTGTCCGCTTTGGAGCTCCTCAAAAAGCCCAAGCCGTCCATCCAAATGGACCCCGTGCTTGTGTCGGAGGAGTCCGAGACCGAGGGCAGCCCCATCACCAGCATCCTCGGCCGATACCCGGCCAGGAAAAAAAAGAACGCCAAAGGCGTGTGGACGCTCAAGACGTGCTTGAAGATCCCGCCGCATGCGTTGCGGCTCATATCCATGCCGCCGTCCCACCCCGTGACGCTAAGGCTACCGCCACAGAGACTTGTGGAGGTGGCCCGCCGGCTCAATCCGTTGTACACGAGCGGGTCCGGCTCCGGGGGAAACGGCGTGTTCGCCATGATGATGAAGACCGCCTCCGAAAACAGCAACCCGAAGTTGACGCTGATCCAGAAACTCAAGGGCCTAGACCCGCCTCCCGTGACCCGGGAAATGATGCATGTGACGGGGGCCGACGCGGAACCCTACGGCCCAACTCCGGAGCGGAGACGGAGACAACCGGCGGCGTCGCCAGACCCGCTTTGGTCTTTCGACCCTCCGGCGTCGCCCGCCCTCTCATACACGCAGTCGCCAGTCAAGAGCTCCCTCTCATACACGCAGTCGCCAGTCAAGAGCTCCCTCTCATACACGCAGTCGCCAGTCAAGAGCTCCCTCTCATACACGCAGTCGCCAGTCAAGAGCTCCCTCTCATACACGCAGTCGCCAGTCAAGAGCTCCCTCTCATACACGCAGTCGCCAGTCAAGAGCTCCCTCTCATACACGCAGTCGCCAGTCAAGAGCTCCCTCTCATACACGCAGTCGCCAGTCAAGAGCTCCCTCTCATACACGCAGTCGCCAGTCAAGAGCTCCCTCTCATACACGCAGTCGCCAGTCAAGAGCTCCCTCTCATACACGCAGTCGCCAGTCAAGAGCTCCCTCTCATACACGCAGTCGCCAGTCAAGAGCTCCCTCTCATACACGCAGTCGCCAGTCAAGAGCTCCCTCTCATACACGCAGTCGCCAGTCAAGAGCTCCCTCTCATACACGCAGTCGCCAGTCAAGAGCTCCCTCTCATACACGCAGTCGCCAGTCAAGAGCTCCCTCTCATACACGCAGTCGCCAGTCAAGAGCTCCCTCTCATACACGCAGTCGCCAGTCAAGAGCTCCCTCTCATACACGCAGTCGCCAGTCAAGAGCTCCCTCTCATACACGCAGTCGCCAGTCAAGAGCTCCCTCTCGTACACGCATTCGTCAGTCAAAAGCATGGAGCATTATATCCACGCCAGAAGCCCGCTTTCCTTGACCAGCCCTCCACACAAGGCCATAGCCAAAAAGATCCTCGAAAACCACGGCGCCTCTTCCGCATTGAACTGGCCGCAGCATTTCAAACCGCAGTCCGTCGACTCGCTTCTCATCAAAAACTCCCAGAAACACTTCCTCAACATGTGGTTCGCCAACTCGTTCGAGATTCTCCGAACGCAATCGACAAAAGTCCCCCGAACCGTGAAAATCAGGGAGAAAAAGCGCCGCAGGGACGACTTTGTCGTCAGCGACAAGTACTTGGAGTGGGACGACGACGACACCGACGAAGACTCCTTTGTTCCCGTGTTGATCATCCATGGCGACTCCGGGGCAGGCAAATCCGCCTCCATCTATGCCGCCATCCAGGCCATCGATGGCTACATCCACGAAATCAACACTGGCCAGCAACGGTCACGCAAGGACTTGCTCTCGTCTCTCAAAGAGTTCTGCACCACCAAGATCCTTCAGAAGAACACCCACGAGGGGAAGAGTGCGTTTCAGAAAGGCGTGGTGCTCTTTGAGGACTGTGACATTTTGTTCGAGCAAGACAAGACCTTCTGGTCCGTGGTGCAGGAGGTGATGAACTTCCTGAAACGGCCGCTTGTGCTCACGGTGCAGGACCTCGGGGTGATTCCCAAGAGCATCTTGGAGGTGGCGGAAGAACAGAACTCGGTGGTGTCGGTCGAGGTGGAGTCACGTGCCGCGTTGCACCAGTACCTCTGGGTATGTTCGTTTGCCTGTGGCTTCGATCTTTCGGACCGTGTGCTCGACAAAATCATCGTGGAGAGTGAAACGGCGAATGGCAACCTCGACTTGCGCCGCTCGTTGATGCAGTGCCAGTGGCTCTGCTACACGCAGAGAATAGAGCACGTGCAGATTGACCTCTGGGGCGACGAAAGCGTTCCCGCCTCGTCTGAGCCAAGCGACCTGTCCATAGACCCCGAGCTCTTTGCGGCGGAGCCCAAAAGGGAAACCAGTGCCGCTCTCAGCTTGGAGGAAGCCAGCCAACGCTTGGACGTGCTATCGGCCGGAGACGTCATCGAGGCCAACTCCCACTCGTCGGTGTTGCATGCGGAGCAGCGCAACGAGCTCTTGGACATTTGCGTGATTGACGACTCGTTGCACTTGAGGCAGAGGACATTGCCCCACGAGATGAACTTTGGCCGCGAGATCCGGCGCCTTTTGGACCATCCCGTCGTGCCATCCAGCCGGCACGACGCGGGCCCGAAGCGGCAGATGTCCTTCAACCACATGCGCCTGCTCATCATCGAGTTCTTCGCGTGCCGGGCCAAGAAGCTCCCTCGGTACATCCAGGAGCTCTTTGGCCGAGCGCAGACAAGAAGCCGGTCGGAGAATTCGTTCACGGACGAGCCGGACTTTCAGGGATTGCCGGAAAATTCCTTGTGCTACAGTATAACGCCCGGTGCGCTATATGCAGAGGTGGCGCCGTATGCCCGCCAAATGGCCAAGTTCCAGGCCCTCCTTGATGTGAAGGATGCCGAAAATGCAGCGGAGAAAGGCGGCTTCAGCGAGGCTCAGTTCATTGGCTGGCGCAGGTTCCACCGAGCTGTCGAGGACGTTCTCAGCACCGAACCGCGAGTTTTCTAATCAAACATCAACATTCCGTGTGTATCAGGTTGTAAAGGACAGTCTTTGGGTAGGTGATCTTGTAGAAGTCTGTCCGTCTCCGTCCGTCCGTCTGTCTGTCCGTCCATCCATCCATCCGTCCATCCATCCATCCGTCCGTCCATCCATCCATCCATCCATCCGTCCGTCCATCCGTCCGTCCGAATTCGCACGCTCAAATAAGCTTCGTCCGGGACTTCAACATGCCGCCGCCAAAGCTGCGCACGGCCTTGTGCTTGAAGTCAATCGCCTGGAGGCGGCGCCAGGCCTCCTCAATGTGGTAGGGCTGGATCGGCTTGGCCAACTCGTCCGGCTGGTCAAACAAGTACTTCCGCTTGCGCTCCAACTTCTTCAACGGCCCGAGCTTCAGCATCGACTGGCGGAGAAGCCGCTCCTCCGAGCTCTTGATGGCCATGGCCTCCTCGGTCAACGAACACACAATCTCAAAGGTGAGAAACCCCAAGATGTCAATCACGTCGTCGTTGGGCCGCGACTCGCAGATGTGCGAGATCTGAGCCCACTCCCGGAACTTCTTGGCCTTCCGGAACGTGAACGACGCCTGTCTGCACTCGGACCAGTGCACATACTCCTCCTTGGTCATGTTTTTCGTGCGCTCGTCGGCCATTTTCAAGCGCTTGAGCGACGCTATGGTGGCGGCCTTCTCCTCGTCGTCCACCTCGTCGGCCGCGTCGGCCGTGTCCAAATGCTGCTCGCTGAACATGAACTGGAGCTCCCACGGCAAGCGGATTTTCAGCTTCTTGTAGCGCGTGATCATCTTGGACTGGTCGTTTGCGCTGGCCGTGGCGCCGCCGCCCTCCTGGTCCATGAGCGACTCGGTGCCGCCGCCCTCCTCCTTGGTGTTCTTGCGCACGTCTTTCCACGAGAGGTAGGTGATGAGGCGGATGACCTTGGCGCGGTCGTGGCGGATGAGGAAAATCACGTCTTCGGGGGCGATGGAGCGGTTGCCCCGGAGTGCAGCGGTCTTGGTGGACTGGAGGAGGATCTCGATCACCTGGCCGCGCACAATGTCCTCGATGATGGACGTGGTTTCGACCGGCGGGTCGTTTGTTTCGCCGGACACGAACATCATCTGCTGCACCTCCACGCGGTACTTGTACTTGTCGTGGGACATGGTGGTCAGGGCTGGAGGTGATATGCGCAGTTACCCTCGGCCAGGCCCGTACATCTCCACGAGGATCTATAGTAGTGATATACTCGGACAAACGCACTCCCATTGGTGCATTGGTGCATTGGTGCATTGGTGCATTGGTGCATTGGTCCATTGGTGCATTGGTGCATTGGTCCATTGGTGCATTGGTCCATTGGTCCATTGGTCCATTGGTCCATTGGTGCATTGGTCCATTAAGTGCTTCTGCTTCTCCGCTGATTGGCTTGAGCGGGACTAGCCCTGCGGCCTGGTCCGGGCGTAGTGGTTACACGGAGGACTCAGGATGATAGATTTAATGCTTTAATTAATAAAGCCTTGAAAGCAGGTTATATGTATGAAAGAATAGTTAAATGTGATATTATAGATACTTCTCAGGGGTCTATAATTAGTCCTATTCTTACTAATATTTACTTACATCAATTAGATACTTTTATTCTAAGTCTATCTTATATAAAATATAAACTATTTAAATATTTCATTATCTTATGAATATTTAATTTGTTATTCTATTATTGCTTTATTAGCATTTATATTCTTATTTAAATACATAAATTTTCTATTTATTAAAAAAAGATGATTAGAAAATTAGAATACTTACCGAACGGCATGTTTATATTTTTATATCTATAATTGTAATTTTTATAAAAAAATTATAATAAGATAATTATTAATTAATTTGGAAAGAATTTAATTATAGGCTAGCAGTGTTATTAGAGGTTATCTTGATCACTATTCTTTTGCTTTTAATAAAAGTAAATCAACTGCTTACATATTTTATATAGAGCGATAGTAGTCTGTATTTGATGGCGTGGGACATGGTAATGGTGAATAAGGGGTAGATTGTGATTATAGATAGTGATTATAGATAGTGATTATAATAGATGGTAATGGTAATGGTAATGGTGAATATAGATGGTGATTACAATGGGAAATATAATAGATGGTAGGTAAACGGTAAATGGTAAACGGTAAATGGTAGATGGTAGATGGTAAATATAATAGATGGTAGATGGTGGATGGAATGCTAATGCAAATGCTAATGGTAGATGGTGAATTAGTAGATGGTATATGGTAGATGGTATATTGTGGTCATAATAGATGGTAGATGGTAATGGTAATGGTAAAGCTGATTGTAATGTAAATGGTAATGGTAGATAGTGAATATATTAGATGGTAATGGTGATTATAGATGGTAGATGGTAGATGGTGATTATAATAGATGGTGAGTATATTAGATGGTAGATGGTGATTATAATAGATGGTAATGGTGATTATAGATGGTAATGGTAATAGTAATGCTAATGCTAATGCTAATGGTAAATATAATAGATGGTAATGGTAATGGTAAAGCTGATTCTAATGGTAAATGGTAATGGTAATGATAAATGGTAATGATAAATGGTAATGGTGATGGTGAATAAGAGGTAGATTGTGATTATAGATAGTGATTATAATAGATGGTAATGGTAATGGTAAATGGTAGATGGTGATTATAATAGATGGTGAATATAATAGATGGTGAATGCTAATTCTAATGGTAAATGGTAATGGTAATGGTAGATGCTGAATATATTTGATGGTAATGGTGAATATACTAGATGGTGAATATAATAGATGGTAGATGGTTGATGGTAGATGGTGATTATAGATGGTAATGGTGATTATAGATGGTAATGGTAGATGGTGATTATAATATATGGTGAATATAGTTGATGGTAGATGGTAGATGGTATATGGTATATGGTAGATGGTATATGGTAGATGGTATATGGTAATGGTAGATGGTATATGGTAATGGTAAATGGTGATTATAATAGATGGTAATGCTAATGCTGATTCTAATGGTAAATATAATAGATGGTGAATATAGATGGTAATGGTGATGGTGATTATAATAGATGGTAATGCTAATGCTCATGCTAATGCTGATGCTAAATGGTAAGGTGATTGATGGACTCTTTTCTTGGGTGGCCGTAGAATTATCCACAAAGACTCGTACATTGTCCAAGCAACTGCTTTGTATTGTCTGATACATACCACCCGGCTACACAGGGAGAGCTGGACTCTCATCGCAATCAGTCCCGACTACTCATCATGAGAAGTAAAATCTCATGCTGAAAGAGGCTTGTCTCCGATGTAGCAGTAGCACAATGGAGTCGGGGACTCCGATAAACACAGAGCAGAAGACTAGCAGTTATGGGGTGCTTCACGCCAAAGATGGATCTCTGGTCTGTCTCTTGCCCAGATTGTTATGTGTGTCATCATCAGGCGGCCGGTTTACGGGCGTGGGGCTTTACAACGGCAACTATCTTCCTGTTCTCCATATTCTTTGGCTGTAGAAGTGTACTTGGGCCCACAAAGTAGTACCGGTTGTAGAGGGAATCTTGTCCTGATCAAGTTTGTTGACATAACCGCCCAATAGGTGGTGAAAATAATAGATGGTAATGCTAATGGTAGATGGTAATGCTAATGGTAATGCTAATGGTAATGCTAATGGTAATGCTAATGGTAATGCTAATGGTAAATGTAATAGATTGTGAATATAATAGATGGTAATGGTGAATGGTAATGGTAGATGGTAATGGTAATGGTGAATATAGATGGTGATTATAATATATAGTAATGATAATGGTAGATGGTGATTGCAATAGATGGTGAATATAATGATGGTAATGGTGATTATAATGCTAATGCTAATGCTAATGGTAAGTGGTAGTGGTAGTGGTAAATGGCAAATGGTGATTATAATAGATGCTGAATATAAAAGATGGTAGATGCTGAATATAGATGGTAGATGGTAGATTGTAGATGGTGAATATAATAGATGGTAATGCTAATGTTAATGCTGATTCTAATGGTAAATGGTAATGGTAAATATAATAGATGGTGAATATAGATGGTGAATATAGATGGTGAATATAGATGGTACATGGTAGATGGTGATTATAGATGGTAATGGCGATTATAATAGATGGTGAATATAAAAGATGGTAGATGGTGAATATATATGGTAATGGTAATGGTAATGGTAATGGTAATGGTGATTATAATAGATGGTAATGCTAATGCTAATGTCAATGCTAATGGTAATGGTAATGGTAATGGTGAATATAGTAGATGCTAGATGCTAGATGGTGAATATAGTTGATGGTATATGCTGAATATATTAGATGGTAGATGGTAAATGGTAATGGTAAATGGTAATGGTAGATGGTAATGGTAATGATAAATGATAATGCCAATGATAAATGCTAATGATAAATGCTAATGATAAATGCTAATGATAAATGCTAATGCTAATGCTAATGATAAATGCTAATGATAAATGCTAATGATAAATGGTAATGGTAATGGTAATGGTAATGGTAATGGTAATGGTAATGGTAATGGTGAGTATAGATGGTGAATGCTAATGCTAATGCTAATGCTAAAGGTAATGGTGATTATAGATGGTGATTATAGATGGAATGCTAATGCCAACGAATCACCGGTGTCAATTAGTGATCTCCATTCAGCGGGTGAAAATTATAAGAGTATGTTATTAGCAGGTGATATTCAAATTATCCATTGGGTAGAAAGTGGCCCAATTATGCATTAACCCACATGAATATGAAAACTCATTGCCTGAATCAAACCAACATTAAATTGAAAGCATATTTGAATCCTTCGATAAGCTTATACATTCTATAGTGTAATAGCAACTTGTATTCAATTGCAAACCAATTAACTCTTTTATCAGAGGATACATACTCTTATGGGCTTATAAAGTGGTAAAATTTCGCTTTGCATGTGAACAATATCGGTTGATTTTTATTTGTCTTTATAGTTTGATAATATTATAATGATTTGATAGTTCCCCTCCAGCAACAAGAAAATAAAGGCACTTTAGGCTCTGGCATAACGGGCTCATACTTCATTCTTTATGTACAAAACAAAATCTTGATATACAAATTCTATCAGCAATATGGGGGAATCTTCAGTATACAAATCTGCACCCATACAATTGATCAGACGTGTATGATATTCAAATGATCACGTGTATGATATTTGAATGATCACGTGTATGATAGTTAAATGATCACGTGTATGATATTTAAATGATCACGTGTATGATATTTAAATGATCACGTGTATGATATTTAAATGATCACGTGTATGATACTTTCAATAATGATTCGATTAGACGTCTACAGAGGTGTTCGTTTGCAAGATTCTGCTTTTAGTTTACTATGTTGTTATAGCTGATTAAACTCTATTTGCATATATGTATGGACAAGCATAGAAATAATATGAACAATTGTTCCTGCAGTGATACTAATTGCTTTCCTAGTTTTATTTTGATGTGAAGTTTACTCCTGCTATGCTATTAAAGTTGTTGGTACAATGATATTGAAAATGAATATTCTGATTGTGTCTCAAAAAGGAGAAGGTTTTGATTCATATATACCTGATGATTTTTAAATGGTCAAGTGATAGATACTGACACATTTATTACCTGCAGATACTCATTAGATATAGTAACTAATGTTTACACATTTTTGCTGTGCCTTGGGTATAAGAATAGATGCAACTCCTGGTCGTTGAATTGCTTTAACTAAGCACTGGTGTTTTGTGGTCAATGTAGTGAATTATTGGAGCATTCTTTAATGCCTACTGGATGTTCCTATTATGACTTTATTGAATGATTATCTATCTCGAATCTTATTTATTCATTTATTTTGTTTATATAGTATAGTATAGTGCTAGTGCTAGTATATTATAGTAGTATAGTAGTATAGTAGTATAGTATAGCATAGTACTAGTGTATTATATTATGGTTAGTAAGATAGTATAGTATCAGTACAAGTATAGTATAGTACTAGTATATTATATTATAGTATAGTATAGTATATTATAACTATAGTATAGCATAGTACTAGTATACTAGTATAGTAGTATAGTATAGTAGTATAGTAGTATAGTAGTATAGTAGTATAGTAGTATAGTAGTATAGCATAGTAGTATAGTAGTATAGTAGTATAGTAGTATAGTAGTATAGTAGTATAGTATAGTTAGTAGTATAGCATAGTACTAGTATATTATATTATAGTATAGTATAGTACTAGTATATTATAGTATAGTATAGTACTAGTATATTATATTATAGTATAGTATAGTATAGTAGTATAGTAGTATAGTAGTATAGTATGTTATAGTATAGTATATTATAGTATAGCATAGTACTAGTGTATTATATTATAGTATAGTATGTTATAGTACTAGTGTATTATATTATAGTATAGTATGTTATAGTACTAGTATATTATGTTATAGTACTAGTATAGTACTAGTATATTATATTATAGTACTAGTATAGTACTAGTATATTATATTATAGTACTAGTATATTATATTATATTATATTATAGTATAGTAGTATAGTATGTTATAGTATAGTATATTATAGTATAGTATAG
>NKYY01000042.1:0-31591 GCA_002370515.1 Metschnikowia proteae | reverse complement strand
TTCACTCTTCCACACTCTTCACTCTTCCCGACTCTTCACTCTTCCACACTCTTCACTCTTCCCGACTCTTCACTCTTCCACACTCTTCACTCTTCCACACTCTTCACTCTTCCCGACTCTTCACTCTTCCCGACTCTTCACTCTTCCCGACTCTTCACTCTTCCAGACTCTTCACTCTTCCACTTCTATAGCAGTCTGTTCTCTCGCCCCAAGACGCTCTGCAAAAAGGCCCACACCTTTTGGTCTCTCCCATCGTCCACGTACGGATGTCGCAACTCGTGGGTCGTGTGCTCGTAGCGGAGAATGTCCTTGCGGGTAATGGCGCCCGCCAAAACATCGTTCTTCTGCACCAACACGTGGCGAGGCCCAAGCTTGATAAAAATGTCCATGAGGTACTCGAGCGTGGTGTGGATGTCAACGACCAAGGGCGCCGGATTGACCACTCGCGCCAAGCGGAGCGGGACATCCGCCGTAAACCCACAAACCTCTTCGCCGGCGTGGCCCTGGAGCGCGTCCTCTAGGTCCGCCCGCTTCACGTACCCACAGATCGTGGGCATCTCCTGGCTCTGCACCAAGGGAAAGCCCCGGTACGGGCACGTCTCTAGGATTTCCCGGACAGCATCGACGGTGTAGTTCTCCATGGTGAACACCACCGTCACTGGTGACATGGCACTCTTGACAGACGTGCCAAACACAAACTCTTCCTTGGAGTCAATGAACGGGAGCCCATTGAAGACGATCATCTGGTCGGCGATGCCGCCGTGTCCCCATTTGTCGTTGATGATCTTGGTGACCGTCACCGCCACCATCGTGGGAATGATGTACTTGACAGCGCCCGTCAACTCAAACATGATCACCGCCACGGTCACCGTCAAATGCGTAATGCCACTGAGAGCGGCGCCGGCCCCGATCAACGCATACGTGCCGGCAATCACACACGGCCCGTCCTCGGGACAGCTGCTGAAAAAGCCCAGGTTGCCGAACCGCTGGTACAGCTTCTCCACGGCAAGCCCCAAGACCCGGCCAAACGTGGCGCCCGCCGCCATGGACGGCACAAAGATCCCCGCCGGCACCTTGCACCCGTAGGTGACGATGGTGAGGCACAGGCGCAACACGGTGGCCAAGAGAAGCGACCCCGCAAGCTTCAGCTGCGACTTGGGCTGGCACAATGCACCGTGCAGCTTGGCCAGGCACTCGGAAAACAACGCCTGCATGGCCTCAGTCATGTCCACACGGAGATACTCATTGAAGTAACAGAGAGCGGCGGAAAAGACGGCCAAAACAAGCACCTCCTGCACGGCGTAGTCCGCCAAGTACCGCTTGCGGAACCCGGCCACCCGTTTGTTGAGCCGAGAGACCACAATCCCGTAGACCCCGCCAAAAACGCCCAACGCCGCGTAGAACGGAAGCTCGAAAAAGTGCCACGTGGTATCGTACGTCACCTCGAACAACACCAACTGCCCCGTCCGGAACGGGTTCATTGCTGAGAGCGTCACCACCGCTATAAAGGCGCACACGTACAGCTTCAAGAGCGTTTGGAGATGGAACGCAGACGAAATCTCCTCCGTGGCGAACAACACGCCGCCCATGGGCAGGCCGAACGCCACAGCAACGCCGGCCGCCGCGCTGGCCGTCAAAACGTCCCGATGCTTCAGGGCAGACTGGCGGAACGACGTCAGGAGACTCGAAATCGTCGACCCCACGCATACTGCATAGTGCACCAGCGGGCCCTCCTTCCCCAACGAGAGCCCGGAGGCAATGGCCAAGGGCAAGCCTAGGCTCTTGATTAGAAGCGTCCAGGGCCCCAAGAACCCGTGCACCACAAACCCCGACACGATGCACTTGATTTCCGAGATCCCCAGCCCGGCGGCGGCCGGCGAGTAGAACTTGACCAAAATCGCCGCCACGCCCAGAAAAACCGCCAGAAAAGCCACGTACGCCACGTAGCGGGCCGCCGAAAACCCCAGCCACGTGCTCCAGTCGTCACATTTCGCTCCGTCTTGCCGCCAGCAGCAGAAGGTCTCGTTGAGGTAGAAATGGCTGCTGCAGTAGCCCAAACGGAGCGCCGAGAGCCACGCCGTGATGACGTTCAACGACGCGGCGATCATGCCGATCACAACGCCCACAATTGCCAAAAGAAGCCACGTTTTCGACGACTCCACGAGCTGCTCCCGTAGCGTCACGTGATCCCGCCGCCGGGCCACCCGAGCCCGGTGCTCCGAGAGCTCGTCCTCCATCCAGTCGATAGTTGTGAAGTTGTCGAATTTCTGGACTGCACGAACCGAGTCCTGGTGTAGCCACTGGCCAGTATGCAGCCGTAGTGCCATAAGAAGAGTTTCCGGATTGTGTTCAGTCAGGAACTTTCCGCGTGTTTCAGCGTCAGCGTCCGTATTCACTGGTGAACTGTACGCGCGTCGGTTCTGTGCAGGCGCACCCGTGCACCACTTGCATCCCGTGCACCACCTGCATCCCGTGCACCACCTGCATCCCGTGCACCACCTGCATCCCGTGCACCACCTGCATCCCGTGCACCACCTGCATCACACGTCCACCACCTGTATGCAGTCACACGTCCACCGTCGTTTCGTTTGCATCCCGGGTCGTTTCGTTTGCATCCCGGGTCGTTCCGTTTGCATCCCGGGTTGATTCGGCGCTCTCTTCTACCTCTGCACATTGGTACATGAGGCGCCGGAGTGCCTCGGGGAACTCGTCGAAGTTGTCGAACTCCAGATCCTCAAACTGATCGTCAAAGTACGAAACAACCATATTCAACCCGCCCCTCCGAGTCAGCGAAAAGTCAATCACAAAGTCTGACGCGGCGGGAGCAATGTCCTGCGCCCAGATGAAATCCTCCACCGTCCATGCTTGACCGGGCCCGCTCTCATATTCCGGGAAGTTTCCCACGCCCAAGTTGGAGATCTTCACGCTGCCGTGGCGGTTCTTTCCCAATGCGGCCTCGAATAACTCGGCATTGTTGCTCAAAGGATCTGCGGCATCATTGAAGGCTTTGGCCGTGCTGAGGATTTTTCGATTCTCGATACTCTCCACCTGCTCGCTATTGACTTCCCTCACAAGATCCCATGAAAACTCCTCCACCGGAGCAAAGAGTCTTGCCACGCCCATGTGTGCATAGTTGCCCACGAGCTTGTATCCCGGCTTTTCCAATATAGCTTTGTACGGGTCGTGCACGCGCTCCGCCTTGGCATGCCGTCTCAAGGTGATAGCCACGTGACTCAGCGTATGGTGCTTCTTTCCGTACACGGGTCCGAACGCAATCGCCTGAACGACGTTGATGTAAGAAGTAAGCGTGACTTTGTTCTCCTTACACTTGTCCAAAATTGCCTTCAAAGCCTGCGGTGGGATTTTGAACGCCTTGAATGCAACTGAAACGTCTTTTCGGGTGGGGAATCGTCCGGGCCAGAGCTGCGGATACCCAGCAGGTGGCTTTTTCAGGTAGTGTTCAGGGTTGTTGTTGGTGTAGTCCAAGTTAGGGTCTTCCATGACCATTTCACACGGCGGAATCAACGAGTTGCGGAGATACTTTTCGTCCTCGCAAATGGCAAAAAGGGTGGAGTCCAAGGTCACGTTTTGCGGCTGTTTTCCGTACCTCGCTTCATATTCCTGGACATTGGCTTCACAATAGCTCAAGTTCTCCAAAAATATCTCATGGAACAATAAACAGACCACCCCGTCGTAGAGAGTGTGTTCAAAAGTGACAGCCAAATCCTTGCCGGAAATGAACAAACGCAAAAGTGGCTTCTCCTCGTTGAAGCTGAAGTACCGAGTCCTGCAGAGACGCCGTAGTTGGCTTTCAGAGAATAGCTGATGCCGATCCTCTTGAAACACGACGTAGTCGCCCAAGGTAGCGCTCTTGATGGGCCGCATGACGTAATCACCAAGTGCCTTCTCCTCAAAGATGTTGCATGCAAACATATGGTAGTCCAAGAGCGATTTCCGAAGAGCACGGAAAATCAACGGAAGGTCTGTGAGCTCCCGAGAGTAAGTGGCCATGGAGGCGAAGTTGGCGTAGAAGCCGTTTTCATAGCGGCACCGAAAAAAGTGTTCGTTAGGGCCCAAGCGCCGGGAGACCACCACCATTCGAGTTGAGTGCAGCAGACTTGTGGAGGTGGGCCACGTACTTATGTGGTGACTCTTGAACGCGCGCCAAAACAGGCAGTGCGATGCGGCTCGGCATGTGCATGCGTACTCCAGGTCACGTGATATGGTCCAACGCGGGGCCACGCCATGCCACACGGAGAGCTCCCAGTCCTGCCGGCTCTGCATGGACTGCTCGACGGGAGGGCAGACTAGCAACGGGACAGTCCCGAGGGTGGAACAAAGATATCGTTGCAGAATAAAGATATCGTTGCAGAATAAAGACATCGTTCCAGAATAAAGACATCGTTGCAGAATAAAGATATCGTTCCTGCAGGATAAAGTTATCGTTCTTGCAGAATGATAACAGAGTATCGTTCCTGCAGATTGATAACAGAGGATATCGTTCCTGCAGATTGATAACAGAGGATATCGTTCCTGCAGAATGGCAGCAGATAAGCCGTCATTCGGTTCACAGCTTTGGGCCACTCAACGTGCCATGTAATGGGCACGCGTTTCTGCTTCGCCATGTAGTGATAAGGGGACATTTTCCCTGCAGTTAAAGCGACATTCCACTGTAGTTGAAGGGTCATTCCACTGCAGTTAAAGCGACATTCCACTGAAGTTAATGGGACATTCCACTGTAGTTAAATGGTCATTCCACTGCAGTTGAAGCGACATTCCACTGAAGTTAAAGCGACATTCCACTGAAGTAAAAGGGACATTTCCACTGTAGTAAAAGGGACATTTCCACTGAAGTTAAAGTGGCATTCCACTGCAATTAAAGCTGATTTCCACTGAAGTTAAAGGGACATTCCACTGCAATTTAAGGGACATTTCCACTGCAGTTAAAGCTAATTTCCACCGAAGTTAAAGCTAATTTCCACTGTAATCAAAGGGGCATTCCACTGCAGTTAAAGCTAATTTCCACTGCAGTTAAAGCTAATTTCACTCCAGCAAAGAGACACCGGCAATTGGCGGCAATAATCGTCATTTAGAACGATTTTCCAAAAACCAGCTCGCAGCACTTGGCCATTGAAACCAAATTGGCTCCATTGTCCATGCACCTGTTCGGCAAATTCAGCTCAACACGGCCAAAACCAAAACCAAGACAAACACACATAGCGCACACAAACAGATGCAGCTCCACTTGCTTTTCCTCTTCTGGTATTCGTTGGCCTTGGTCAATTCACGGTCTGCAGAATGGGCATTGCCGCTCATTTGGAGAATATTCTCCTCCACAGTATCGAGCTGCGCGCCCTGCACGTTGACCAAGTCACCGAGGTCCTTGAAAATGGAGTTGACTTCGCGAATGCCATCCTGGACCTGCTCGATCTGGCGGTTGCGCTCCTCGGTGAGGAGCACGTGATACTGGAGCTCCAGTTCATCCACTTCGTCACGCAGTAGCTGCACCTGCGCCTGTTCCTGCACCGAGTGAGGCGCCGGGGTTGCCACCTCCCGTTCCAACAAGGGCGTCGTTTCTGGCAACGCATGCGCCCGTTTTTTGGCCTGGTACTCGCGCATCTGCACATGAAACGTGCTCTGGAGAGCATTGAACTCGCCTACAACGCGATCCTTCATTAGCAATTGGCCATTGATGCGTTGCGGACCCCCCGCGAAATCTGCCACGCTGGCCACATTTTGGCTGCCATTCCGCTCCTCGTTGCCGGCCGCCCCTTTACTGGCACTTTCCAAAGTCGCCACGGCGTTGATTTTGGATATCAATTTCTGGATGGCCTCGCCGAGACTGTGGATGTTTGCCTGAGACTCGTCTAGCTTGGCTCTTAACCGGGGGCAATCCCTTCTTGTACCGACCAACTTGCGCTCATTGGCGAAGGTGCTGATAAGCAGCGAGTAGGTCTGGATTTGGGAGGAGGTCTCTTTTATGACATGGGCAAGGTCTGTGTGGGCTGGGTGTGGTTTGGGGGGGCTGCCATTCTGGCTTTCCAAGTCGAAGGCGGCAAAAGACATGTAGTAGCGATGCGGGCAAGGCGCCGTGGCCAACAGCACACCCGTACATCAAGGAAACACCCGTACATCAAGCAAACATCCGTACACCAAGAAAACACCCGTACACCACGCTGTACCCACACCCGTACATCAAAGCTACATCCCCGACACGCGACGCGTGCTCCGCCATCACCACATGCTGAGCCGCCAGACCAAACTAAACAAGCTCAAGCGGCTCCAGGAGGCGCGTCAAACCGGCAAAATCGTCCTCCTGGACGAAGAGGACGCCGCCATCTACGACGAGGTCGACGAGGACACCTTCAGGCAGCACAAGCGAAAACAGCTTCTAAGTGACGATTTCATCGTCGACGACAACGGCGAAGGGTATGTGGACAACGGCGTGGACGAGTGGGACGACTCGACGCGTCCCAACTATTATTCGGACGAAGAAACGGCGGATATCGGGCCAAAACGGCCGAAACAAGCCAAAAAAGTCGGAAAGGTGGCCAAAACTGCAGACATCAACTCGTTTTTCAGTTCCGGAGCCGTTCCGCGAAAGCCGGAGGCGAGGCCCATATCCAACCATAGTATCGACGACATTTTGGAAGACTTTGGCGGTGCCCAGCCGGTGAAGCGGCATAAGGCCGCGCCGAAGCGCGTGCCGAAAAGTTCCCCATTTGGGTTCATGACCGCCACGAGCTCCAAGCCAAAGAAAAAGGAGAGCGGAAAAAGCGGAAACGCTGCCGTTTTGGGAAATCTCTCGGAATCCCCTGCAGTACAGGAGAGTGTCGTATCGGACATGCACATCGACGGCGGTGAAACGCGTGCCGGCAGCGGCCCCGACAAGACTGCCTCTTTGGGAAGCCCCGACAATGCCTCTTTGGGAAGCCCCGACACTGCCTCTTTGGGAAGCCCCGACAAAACTGCCTCTTTGGGAAGCCCCAACAAACCCTCCAAAGAACTTCCCAATTCTTCAAATCACAAACCCCCCCATTCGGGCGGGTCCGAGTCCGATTCCGGGTCCGACGACGAGCTCGTGGTGCGCCGCAGGCGCCCCGCCGCCGCCCAAACCTCCAATATCAACGTCTCGGCAGTCAAGGCCGACAAATTGCCCAAAACAGCCACCGCTCAAACCCTACCCCGGCGCGAGCCGCCCGCCGCCGCCAAACTCGCCGTCTCCGATTTCGCCGAAAACAACAGCTTCCGCATGTACTGGCTAGACTATGCGGAAGTAGACAAGACGCTTCTCCTCTTCGGGAAGGTCCGCCAGAAATCTGGCGCATACGAGTCCGCCGTGGTGCAGGTCAACGGCTTGTGCAGGGAGCTCTATGCCTTGCCCCGGCAAACCCGCTTCGTGGACGGCCAGGAAACAGACATTCCCGTGGCCATCAAAGACGTGCACGAGGAATTGGCTCCGCTCCTCATCGACCACTATGGCCTTCCGCAGCTCCGGGCCAAGCCGCAGACAATGAAGTATGCATTCGAGCTTCCCGGAATCCCCAGCGAGGCAGAGTACTTGAAGGTGCTCTTGCCGTTCAAGACGGAGAAGAACCGGAACGTGGTCATGCCGCCGGAAATCGAGGGCGAGACGTTTCTGCGCATTTTCGGCACCAACAACCAGATCTTCGAGTCTTTTGCCATGCAGCAGAACATCATGGGCCCGTGCTGGCTCGACATCAGCGGCGCCGACTTCTCGGCACTCAAGAACGTGTCCCACTGCCAGATCGAGGCGTGTGTGCCGTCCGCGGCCAACGTTACCCCAATATTGAATGACCCGTCGCTTCTGCCGCCCCCGTTGACCGCCGTGGTCCTCTCCGTGCAGGCGCTCATGAACCCGGCCCAAAACAAGCAGGAAATCGCATGCATCTCCGTGGCTGTGTACCACAACGTCGCTCAAGACTCGCCCGTGGACGAGAACACCGTGCCCAGCGAAGTGCTCACGTTGGTGCGCCCCATTGGCGGCTCCTCGTACCCGCCCGGGCTCCGGCAGCTAGCGGAAAAGCACAAACTCCGGCTCAACTTGCTCCCCAACGAGACATCGTTGCTCCAGTGCCTAGCAGCAAAGCTCAAAACCATCGACCCGGACCTCATTTTTGGCCACCGCTTGGAGAACATCGCGCTTGACGTCTTGGTACACCGCATGTACGACTTGAAGGTGCCGTTGTGGTCGGCTTTGGGCCGCCGGAACCGCAAAGCCTGGCCCGACCGCTTCGGAAAGGGCAACGGCTTCAACAGCAACCTAGTGATCCGCGAGATCTTCCAGGGCCGCTTGCTCTGTGACATTGCCAACGAGCTTGGCCAGTCGCTCACCCCCAAGTGCCAGTCGTGGGACCTTTCGGAAATGTACAGCGTGGTGTGCCACAAAACACACGCCAGCCCGGAGATCAACTTCTCCAATGCAAAGTACGCGGAGGACGCGTCGTTCTTGATGATGCCCATCAAGGAAAACATCATGCAGGTGGAAATGACGGCGAAAATCGCCTTTGCCGTGCAGATTCTCTCGCTTTCCAAGCAGTTGACCAACTTGGCCGGCAATGCCTGGGCCCACACGCTCTCGGGAACCCGTGCCGGGCGTAACGAGTACATTTTGCTCCACGAGTTCAAGAAGAACCTGTACATCCTCCCGGATAAGGCAGACAGGTACCATAAAAACCACCCGCTGCAGGACGCCAAGTTGGAGGCCACCGACGACGACGCCACCACCGTCACGTCCAACAAGAAGCCCAAGTACCAGGGAGGCTTGGTTTTTGAGCCGGAAAAGGGCTTGCACAAGAATTACATTCTCGTGATGGACTTCAACTCGTTGTACCCGAGCATCATACAGGAGTACAACATCTGCTTCACCACCGTGGACAGAAACGCCTATAACGTCACCCACGACGAGGAAAAGGACTTGCCGGTTATCCCCGAGAGGGACACGGCCGCCGGCGTGTTGCCTCGGCTCCTCAACACTTTGGTGACCCGGAGAAGAGAGGTCAAGAAGCTCATGAAGACACCCAGCCTTTCGCCGGCGGAAAAAGCCCAGTACGACATCAAACAGCAGGCGCTCAAGTTGACGGCTAACTCCATGTACGGGTGTTTGGGATACGTGAACTCCCGGTTTTATGCCAAGCCGTTGGCCATGTTGGTCACCAACAAAGGGCGGGAGATTTTGATGGACACCCGTCAGTTGGCCGAGCTGATCGGCTTGCGCGTTGTTTATGGAGACACCGATTCGGTGATGATCGATACCGGCGTGACCAATTTGGCCGAGGCGCTCAAGATCGGAGACGACTTCAAGATCAAGGTCAACGAGCGCTACAAGTTGTTGGAGATCGACACCGACAACGTGTTCAAGCGGCTCCTTCTCCACGCCAAGAAGAAGTATGCGGCCATGACCACCTCCATTGACAAGGCGGGCAACGAGCGCTTGCTGTTGGAGGTCAAGGGTTTGGACATGCGGCGCAGAGAGTACTGCCCTCTTTCAAAGGAGATCTCCACGGTGATTCTCGAGATCTTGCTTTCCGACAAAGACCCCGAGGAGGCCCTCCGCGACGTCTATGACTATTTGGAGAAGATGAACGACAAAATCCGCAACAACGAGTTCGCCGTGGACCGGTACCAGATCAACACACGTCTTTCGAAGGACCCCACGAGCTACCCGCACGGCAAGACCATGCCGCCAGTGCAGGTGGCGCTCCGCCTCCGCAAGCAGGGCAAGGTGATCAAGGCCGGCAGCGTGGTCACGTTTGCCATCGGCAAGCCGGACGGCGAAGGCGGCGACGACGATCTGCCTGCTCAGAGGGCCCGCTCCATGCAGGAGATTCTCCCCAACAAGGCCCTGTTCGTGCCCGATGCAGACTACTACCTCGAAAAGCAGATCTATGCGCCGGTGGAGCGGCTCTTGGGCAAGATCGACGGCATTGACCTCATGCGTGTGGCCAAGAGTCTCGGCCTCGACACCCGGAAGTATGCGGCGCGGTTGAGGAACAACGACTCGGAGATTGTCCCGTTGGAGTCAAACATCTCCGACCTCGAGCGGTTCCGCCAGGCAAGCTTCTTGCTTCTCTCGTGCAAGTGCGGCAAGAAGTTCCGCTTTGGTGGGCTTGTGGCGTCGCCGGACTATAAGGTCACGTTCAACGGCGTGGTGTGTGGCGCATGCCAGGCGGCGTTCTCGCCGTTGAAGCTTGTGGCGCAGCTCGAGACGGAGATCAGAAGGCACTTGGCCTTGTATTATGCAGGGTGGCTTGTGTGTGACGATTCGGCCTGTGGCATTCAGACTCGGCAGATCTCCGTGTACGGCAAGCGGTGCATTGGCTCTTCGGGCAAGGCCCACGGGTGCAAGGGAGTCATGCGTTATAAGTACAGCGACAAAGCGTTGTACAACCAACTTCTCTATTTCGAGGCGATCTTCGACGTGGAGAAGGCGAAGAGCCGGAAGTTGCGGCCTGTTTTGGAGAACCTTCCCGAGATCAGCGATGGTGAGGTCAGTGCCTTGGCCGAGCAGAACAGGGCCTACTTCTCCTCCTGCAGGGACGCCGTAGAGGTGTACTTGAAGGACTGTGGGCGGAGATATGTCAATATGAAGACCATCTTCGACTTCATGGTCTAGCCACGTGGCTGCCGTGGGGATAGCTCGTGGGCTATCTTCCGAAAAGCTAGTGGTCTGGCTTTTTCATAGCTCGTGGGCTATATTCTGGGATAGCTAGTGGTCTGGCTATTTCATAGCTCGTGGGCTATCTTCCGAAAAGCTAGTGGTCTGGCTATTTCATAGCTCGTGGTCTGGCTATTTCATAGCTCGTGGGCTATATTCCGAATAGCTAGTGGTCTGGCTATTTTATAGCTAGTGGACTGGCTATTTTATAGCTAGTGGTCTGGCTATTTCATAGCTCGTGGGCTATCTTCCGAATAGCTAGTGGGCTGGCTATATTTGCTGGCTATAGAGTCCCACGCAACAACTGCTCCCGCTCAATGGTCTCAAAGAGCCCCTTAAAGGTGCCCTTCCCAAACCCGTCGTGGTTTCTGCGCTGGATAATCTCAAAAAAAAACGTGGGCCGGTCCTGGATCGGCTTGGTGAAGATCTGGAGAATGTAGTGGCACGTGTAAAAGTCTTCCTTGTACAAGTACCTGGAGTTGGGGTCGAAGTCCACAAGGATGTTGAGAGCCCTGAGGCGGCCAAAGTCTTCCAAGAGGCGGACCTTGTGCGACGCCAACCGCTGCTTGAGCTCTGCATAGTACTCCTCGTGGATGCTGTTGAAGGCCATGCCCCGGCTCAGGAGGAACTCCACAGCACGCACAATGTCATCCGTCTGCAAGGCGATGTGCTGGATGCCCGGCCCGCCGTGAAAGTCGTAGAACTCCTCGATTTGGCCACGCCTCTTGACCTTGACCGGCTCGTTGATGGGCATCTTCACGTTCCCGTTTTTGCTGATCATGACAATGGAATTGAGCCCCGTTTGCGCCGTGGCCACATCCTTGTCGGCCACGGACCAGTACTTGGTCATGCCAAAGCATGCGGCGTAGAACGTGGCGTTTTTTTTCATCTCGTTCCACGAGAAGTTTTGCACGCAGTGGTCCACGCGGAGGAGACCGCTTAGGAACACGTCTTCCAGAAGGGGCGTGTAAGCGGGAGGAAGCCCAGAAATGGGCATATCCACGGGAACACGGTCCGAAGCGGGGGCCACGCCGTAGTGCGGCAAGTAGACGCCGGTATAGTCGATATTCTGAACTATGGTGTGGCGGAGATCCGAGTTGGGCGAACCCAAAACGGCCAACACCACGGCGCCGTTCTCGTCCCGCTCAATGGTGGGTTCCTGTAAAGCAATGGCGCCGTTCAACACGGCGTTTCGGAACACCAGCTTGGCGTCGCTGACCCGAAACGCCACATCCATGACTCCAGACCCGTGAGCCGTGACAAACCGCAGAACCGCCGCCAGATCAAGCATTTCATTCAAAACTGCCAGGAGCTCGCTCTGGGTACGCTTGGCGCCGGACATGTACGCCCGAAACTTGGGGATTTCGAGCAACTGCTCGAACCCGGCGTCGACAACCGTCTCGTCCTGCACGTCCGAGGCCTCGTCCTCCCATTCGCTGCTTCCGCTCAGCTCCAACACGTCCGAGGAGTCCACGTGGCGGGCCTGGATACAGTGTAGCGGGCAGACCACTTCGAAGAAGATATTGTTGCAGCGGAGCACGTGACACGCCTCAAAAATGGCGCCGGTCTCGAGGCCCTTGTAGGCGACCTCCTGGAATCCGAGAACAAACTCCAAGTACTTGGCCAAGATTTTTGCATTTGCCGAGGCGAAGCGGATGGAGAAGAAATCCTCGAGGAGGTCCTGGTGGGGTGCAAAGGCCACGTGGTTCAGCAGCGGGTTTGGGGTTCTGGAGAGAATCAGCATGGGGCCTTTCTTTAGCAAGTAGTAGCGAGTGGCGTGGTAGGAAGGCTGCAAAAGTGGATTTGCACCCGCACCCGTAAACCCGTGCATCCCGTAAACCCGTGCATTCCTCCATCACATCCGTACATCCTACAATTACACCCGTACATCCGCTAAACCCGTACATCCCTCAGAAACCCGTACATCAGCACCCACGCCCGTGCGTAACAACACTCCGTCCCTACTCCCCCCCCATGAACTTCCCCGGCCAGGCCCCCAGCCCGTACCTGCAGACCCACCAGCCGCAAACCCACCAGCCGCCGCAAACCCACCAGACCTTCCAGGCCGTTCCAAACCACCCGCTCCAACCCGCCCTGGCCCTCCAAAACACCCCTCAACTCAATGCAAACCACCCCCTGAGACAACACATCCAGCCCCTGGGCCAGGCCATGTCCGCCGCTGCCGCCGCCCGCCGCAAGCAAATGGCCATGTTGCCGCCTCAATTACAGAATCTCTCGCCGCAACAGCTCCAGGAGCTCAAAAACCAGCCCCAGTTCCAGAACATGCTCCGCCAATACTTGCAAAGACAACAAATCATGCAGCAGCAGATGTTGCAGCAGCAGCAGCAGCAGATGGGCCAGGCGGGAATGCCCCGGGGCGACCGAAACCGCAACTTGATGATGGATGCAGTGTATAACAGTCAGAATGCAGGACAGAGGCCTGGGACAACGGGAATGTCGCTGGGTGCCATGAACCCGGGAATGTCGCTGGGTGCCATGAACCCGGGAATGTCGCTGGGTGCCATGAACCCGGGAATGTCGCTGGGTGCCATGAACCCGGGAATGTCGCTGGGTGCCATGAACCCGGGAATGTCGCCCGCAGCTATGAACTCGGGAATGTCGCCCGCGGCCATGAACTCGGGAATGTCGCCCGCGGCCATGAACCCGGGAATGTCGCCCGCAGTCATGAACCCGGGAATGTCGCCCGCGGCCATGAACCCGGGAATGTCGCCCGCAGCCATGAACCCGGGAATGTCGCCCGTGGTGCCGTCGGCGGTTCCGCCGCATATGGCCGAGTCCGTGAATGTCTCCGACCGCCAGCTGTTCGCCCGCCAGCTGCTATATACCCCGGGGTCTATGCACGCCAAGGGCCTGCAACTGCAGCCTCCACTCGCTCAGTCGCTTCAGCAACAGAACCAGCAGAACGTGCAGAATCTCCAGAGTATGCACAACCAGCAAGCGCTCGGAATTTTCGCTAATTCCGCCCACAGCGCTGGCCCGGGCTCTAATCCGATTTCCCGTGTTCAAAGCCTGTCTCAGCCCTTCCACAATGCCTCCTTCCAGCAGAGAGACATTACCGCAAACCAGAGCGGAATGCCCGTTTCCCACCTCGCTGACTTTGATCCTTCCTCTGCCTCCCACCGTGCATCCTACGCCGCAGGCCGTATGGCCCGCGGACCCCACGCCGACTTGACCTTGGCTGCAAGCGGTGCCGACGATATGGCCGTGGCTGCTGCTGCCGCGGCCGCCGCCGCCGCCGGTTCTGCAATCAACAATCCTGCCCACAGACCCGAGGTGGTTCCGGCTTCGAATCCTGCCCGACCCGTTTCCGAGTTCTTGTTGGAGGATGCGCAGATTCCGCCGCATTTTGCCCCCAGTTCGGCTTCGGAGGTGCCTTTGAAGCCCATGACAAGCATACGTCAATGGTCTCAAACCGCCGAAGAAGCCGGTGCGTCTGTTCCCTTGGACCTCAAGATGTACGAAGACTTGATCAAGAAAGACGACACCTTCTTGCGAAAATACGAAGCGCTGGCCGGCCGGACGCGCCAGCTTATGCAAAAAATGGGCATGGATATCAAGTCCTATTGCGCAATCAAGCAATTGCGCATGAACGCTATCGGAGCCTCTACAAAAAACCAGCTCAACAACAGTATCTGGGGCGAGGGATACCAAGGCTATGGAAACGGCATCAGCAGCACGGCTACTCGTGTGATTCTTCCGTCTCAGAACAAACTGTACCTGCGCGTTCCAGACATAGCGATGACGGATATGGAAATGAACCAAATTGTCATGGAGAGTGACAAATCGAAGAGAACGGCTCTTGTGCCAATCCGGCTTGACTTCGATAAGGAAAAAGACAAGTTCAAGCTTCGGGACACCTTCTTATGGGATTTGAACGAGCAAGTGCTTCCCTTGGAGTCCTTTGTCAAGACGCTTATCGAGGACTACAAGTTTATTCCGGAGACGCACTTTCACGACATCTACCTGGCAATCACCGAGCAGATCAAAGACTTCCGCATGAAACCGGCAAATACCATGGGCGAGATCCGGATCCCAATCAAAATCGACCTTCTCATCAACAACACCCAGTTCACGGATCAATTCGAGTGGGACGTTCTCAATTATCAAGAGTCTGACCCCGAGGAATTCGCCTTGGTTCTATGCGACGAAATGAGCTTGCCCGGAGAGTTTGCTACGGCTATAGCTTTCAGCATCAGAGAGCAGTCACAGATGTACCATAAGGCCCTTTTCTTGGTGGGCTACACATTTGATGGGTCTCCTATCCGGGAAGACGAGATCCGGGGCCAAATTGGGCCGCCGTTGCGGGTGTTAAAGCCCGATACTGCCGAAGAGGATTTCGTGACTTTGCTCCGAAACCCAGCGCTCTTGGTCGACTACTCACCCTCGATGAGCAAACTCTCCCACCAAGAAATCGAAAAAATCGATAAGGAAATGGAGCGCGAGTCTCGGCGCAGAAGACGACAGCTCAACACAGAAACGACCTTCAGCTACAACGAAAACGGCAATAACAACTTCACCGGTGTGGCTCGTGGCACTGCATCTAGACGCAGTGCTCTTCATTCGGGCAGAGGAGCCAAGACTTCGTTGCCTAATTTGACCGACATCCCGAAAATGTTCCGCACACCAATGGCATCCAGTGTTCTTCCGGGAGGCGTGGATTTGGGCGTGCCAGACATTTACGGCTACAACGAGTTTATTGTCAACCGCACGCAAGTTCCGAATCCGGACCACAAGACGCCGGCGCCGCTGGGTATGGTGACTTCATTCAAGGACACCGCCGGGTCTTTTTACGTCAGAATCAAGTTGCCAAGAAATAGGTGAGGTTGCGATGGAACAGAAAGCATTTCTGAAGGGTTTGAAGCTTTGAACGACTGATTTGGACTCTGCCGTGAGAAGATTATGTCATGACTCTCGACTACAGGGTCTTGATCAGCCAGAAACGGACATCCAAGATCTCAAGAAATTCCCTGTTAAGTATATGGGTAAAGCCCTGATTCACATTTCAAGCTATTGCGATGGCCCGCATCTGGCACGCTTGAACCGGCAAGGCGCTGTCTCAGGCTATTCTCCAACTAGTGTACAATTTGGGCAGGGTTCCTGCACAAGGTCCGAGCTCCAACGTGGACCCGACCAAGAGCTCGGCTTTCTGTGTGTTTGCAAGCAAAAACTGGTCGCCCAGATCAGTGGTCACGGCGGTAAGTAAGGGACTTATCAGCGAAACCATGGCGACGACCGGGCGCTCGTGGCCTGCGGTGATTGGGCGGGTCTTTTGCGTGCCCCAACTCTCGAGCTTAGCAACATCACAGTATGTCCGGAGAAGGGCGTTGCTCCGAGCCACCACGGGGTTGAAGGGCACCAAATTGCGAACCAAACGCCGGAAAGAACCAGGAGATGCCACGCGCTCTGCAAATAGGACGGACTTGCTGGGGTCATAGAGACCTGGGTCTGCATATAATATTGACTTGCTAGGGTCATAGAGGTCTGGATCTGTATAGAACACGGACGTGCTGTCATGAGAACCTGGTTCTGCACACTTGCCGGGGTCATGGGCATCTGAATCTGCAGCTTGTGATATGGTGTTCGCCTGGGGGCT
This sequence comes from Metschnikowia proteae, assembly GCA_002370515.1. Lineage (NCBI taxonomy): Eukaryota > Fungi > Ascomycota > Pichiomycetes > Serinales > Metschnikowiaceae > Metschnikowia > Metschnikowia proteae. Next base: position 15,299 of record NKYY01000042.1, on the reverse strand, counting down.
CCTCGCCTCAGGATCCATGAAAGGGAGTGGGCGGACTGCATTGAAGAGATGATCTTTCATCTGGTCAGAATGGAAGAGGGAAAGCAGGCTCAAGGGTTTATGCATCCGTTCTTTGTTATTTTCAGCAATTGCCAGTGCCACAGATCTCTTGTTTTGCGGCCGAAGTTTGGTTTGAATATCATGGATGTTTAAGCTTTGCTTTTTGGGGATACTTGTGCCCCTGTTTTGGACGTTCGTGTTTTGCCTGTTTTGGACGTTCGTGTTTTGCCTGTTTTGGACGTTCGTGTTTTGCCTGTTTTGGACGTTCGTGTTTTGCTTGTTCTGGACTTTTGTGCCTTGCTTGTTTTGGCTCTTTGTGCCTAGATTGTTTGTTTGTTTGGAGATGTTGCCTAAAGGGCGTCTTTTCGGACGATTGTGAAACCGCTCAAAGGCATCGAGCTTGCGCCGCCCACGTTGCTCTTTGCCAGGATCCAGGCTCATGGCGCTTAGCGAAGGCGGGCGTCAACATTGAAACGCGCAGCGCGATTGTTGGTACTGCATGCGAAGCGAGGGCATGCTCACGTGGCTGCAGTCACGCGTGTGGCCTAGCCAAGATAGAAACAGGTGTTCGGGTCTGGACACTGTCCACGGGCCAGAAATGCGGACATTTGAGAATTCAGAGATTCTCCAAGCCTGGAAAGCCCATCGATACAGGCAGACGATTTCGACAACATCTTCAAATCCTGTGAGGTCCAGACACAAGTCGGGAGGGTGTACTCTAGGGAGCTCTCTTCACGAGTCATCTTTTTTCGAAGTTGCGTACCCTCGAACTTCCATGGGCCGGATGTCTTCGTGGTATGCAGATTGCCCGGTAGAAGGCACGGTCAATGGTAGGAGGTGACAAAATTAACAACTGATATGGAGCGATGCAGTGGTGGAGAGTGTTGTTTGTTTGTCCATTTCAATGATGCAATAACTGCAGTAGAACCAGAGATCAATTGGTGCGTAGAACCAGAGATCAATTGGTGCGTAGAACCAGAGATCAATTGATGCAGTAGAACCAGAGATCAATTGGTGTAGTTTTCATTGAAACACTGGCGGTGTGCTCCGAGCAACATGTAGGGCACAAGTTGCGAATCCGGGATTTCTTTCGGGAGGTGAGCCACTAGAACTCCGCATTTGCATTAAGAATCGCATGACACAGCAAAGGCCTTTTGAACCAAATCACGAAAACCGGTATTGTTCTTTTTCTCGGCTTCAACCCCAACTAGGGGATGCACGGGTTCGCCCGCTTTTTGCCGCAAATGCGGTTGTCTGCAGAGACTCATCTGCAACGCATGGATGCCCGCTCTCCTGCAACACATGCATTGATGCGCCGGTCTCCTGCAACGCATTGATGCGCCGGTCTCCTGCAACGCATGGATGCCCGGTCTCCTGCAACGCATGCATGGATGCCCGCTCTCCTGCAACACAGCACGGATGCACCGGTTTGATTTCCCCACTCGCCCTACCCCCTTCCTTTTCTATGCAGTCCGCAAAAAGGGGCGCACCAATTAGCAGCACACTAACCCCTTTGAACCCAAGCTTTTCTTCAGCTTGAGTAGTGTGCATCGTTTCAATCACCTTCTTGTACCAATAGGGGTTGTAATTGGGCGAAGACCATTCACCAAAAGGTGTCGATACAGGGATTTTTCAATGCCCCTCAGGGCCTTTTGAAACTCCTTGTTGAACCTTTTTTGCAGCTCCTTTTGGTGTCCTTTTGGTGTCCTTTTGGGGTTCTTTTGGTGTCCTTTTGCTGTCCTTTTGCTGTCCCTTTCAGCATCCCTCAAAAGTGGCTCGGGTGTCTCAACAAGTTCTGCTATTTGAAAAGCCTGTTGTGGTGTCTAAAAAGTGCCTGCGCAATAGTCCTACCTTATGCAAAACATCTCAAATTTGAAGTGCCAGTGCCAAAATGCGAAATTCCCTACTCCTGGTGTACGGGTTTTCCACACTCGCTGTTACTATGCAGGTCGATCAGTACCGAACCACCTAATCTGGAAGTCAGGAGATTTAACCAGGATCCACTCTAAATGGTCCCAATAAGCTCGATCCCGAGCACCCATGGTTAGATGTGTGCTTCAGAAATTTTATTGGGGTCATTGAACGAGATCTTCCTTTCGTTCGCTGGAGTATCAAACCCGTACATCACCAGTGGCAGTCTACAAAACCTGATCTGGGCCCTTGAATTGGCGCTGCTGCTGTGCCAACACCAGTACACCAATATATTCCAGGACAAAAGGACCATCAGAAGCGGGTTTGATAGCCTGGCGCTCGTTTTTGATCAAGGATTCCGGAAATATCTTTGGCAATTTTAATCTCCAAGTTGTCTGCGGCGGTAAGTCTGCGGCGGTGTCTGTGGCGGTGTCTGTGGCGGTGTCTGTGGCGGTGTCTGTGGGCACCCAGAAGTCCGATGCAAAATTGGCAAAATCGGCAAAATGAGAGTTTCAGGGACCAATTACGGGGCAACGGAAGAATCCCATACATCAAATGCTGTCCAGAAAAGCCGCCAGAGTTCTCCAGAAGAAATCTCTTGTCCAAGCTACCTTCAGGTCAACCTGGCACTTCTCCACTAACAAAGCAATTTCCATGAGTCGCATATTGCGTTACTTCAGAAATACGTTTGCGCATGTTCTGATTGGCCCTCCCCAAGGAAGGGCTTTCCCGCTGGCTTCGTTTTCGGCGGGCTCGATCGAAGCTCGTTTTCGGCGGGCCCGATCGAAGCTCGTTTTATGGACGTCGGTGCTTGCCCGCAGCATGATCATGCAGAGATCTGCGACCGAAGCCACACCTGCAGTTCCATCGCGGCAACTAGTGGCATGGATGCAGGACATCACGTCGGCCGTTCCAGAGTGCTCCCACGGCAAAATGGCAGCTGAATTCGGAAGTGGTCAAGCTAACGAGATCCGTGGTGAAGGAGAGTGCCAGCTGTGTAATGCAGGAGTAAAAACGGTTAACTGGATAACAACTAGTGGGGAACTTGAGCGATAACAATAGTGGGGAACTTGAGCGATAACAATAGTGGGGAACTTGAGCGAGGTGTTTGTTATATGCCCCAAAACGATTCGAATGTGTTTCCCAGATCTCCTTTTATCCGATCGCTCAAGAACGTCTGTCTATGCTCCATCTGTGCATCTAAAATGTCAAAAACCTGTTACTTCAAGCTTTCTCCGATTCAAAGCGAGTGATTTCAGACTGCAACATTCCTACAGGCTGTTCCATTTATCGGGATGATTTGGACGTCATCACCTTTTGGCAAACGCAAGTCAATAACAAGGGATATACGATGCTCACCGATTCTCACAGCTTTACGGCTAAAGATCGTATGCCCTGGCAATTGCCCTGTTACTAATCTACATGGTATTGGTATATTCATTGCTCCAGCTTTCGCTACTTCAATTCTTCATGTTCAAGATGCTAGATAGTTGCGTTGTTTCTCTGAAATCTTACTAGCAAAAGGTTGTCACTATGCACGGTCAAGTCTCGTTCCTCGATTTTGCTTTACCATATTACTCAGTGGGCTATACCCGTATGGCATTTCGGAGAGGCCATCGTGTCTTCAATCGCCGGCATAAACACGACGGACGATATGGGAGTGTCGGGTGTACGAGGCCAGCATCGCCTCGTGGAAGGACCGGGGTCTTTGGCGGGCGAAACCCTGGGTCAAAACGCTCAGTAAGCACTGCCATGTGTGAATCCGAGTCATTCACGTATCCTCCAAAGCTTGGAGGGATGGAGGAGAAAATATGGTGGATCAAGCGGAAATTGGCCAACTAATCTAGAAAGATACTTGGCCAGCTAATCTAGAAAGATAGTTGACTAACTAATATCTAGAAAGATAGTTGACTAACTAATATCTAGAAAGATAGTTGACTAACTAATATCTAGAAAGATACTTGGCCAGCTAATCTAGAAAGATACTTGGCAGAAACTGAATTCGACCCGGAACGTCAAGTCCGTGGAACTAAGCGTTCAATCTTGGGATTGACTGCATTTTGGGAAAGATAGGTCACGTCACTACCAGACTCTAGATGCTGCCTCATCAATTGCATAGCCCTCGCCAAAGATCCAGTCCTGCAGATCCCATCCGATCCAAAAGGCGTTGGGTTAATTACGAGCACTTGAAGCCCTCGGACTGCTTTCGAAATCTAGCCCTTCCTGAATGCTTCTGATATTGGAGCCCTTCCTGAATGCTTCTGATATTGGAGCCCTTCCTGAATGCTTCTGAAATCTAGCCCTTCCTGATTGCTTTCGAAATCTAGGCCTTCCTGATTGCTCCTGAAATCGACAGGACTCTTGACTTGGAAGTCGAAAAAGCTTCACAAGCCTGTGCATGGCCTCTTCTGCTGTAAGAGCTAAAAGCGAGTCTCGAGAATACAAGAATTTATGGCAGAGGTGGTTTGGCCTGAAAACCACTCTGATGCTGCCCTACATATTACGGGGTCACGAAATGGCGCCATTGCAAATCAAGCTGCCTTCCAAAAACCCTCGCAGAGATGTACGAGTATTCTCGTATGGCCAAAGGCCGTAACTTCGAGGGGGCCGACTGTGGGATTTACTCCCGCCATTGGGCATCATCGAAGTTCTTTCGAGCTGCCGAGGCGGCGAGCGATCCAGCGGCAGAATCCACAATTAAAGCATTTTCAATGCTGCACCATGGTTCATTGGAACGGACTAAGCAGGAGTCCTGGCACTAGAACCCACAGCAAGGGGCACTAGAACCCACAGCAAGGGGCACTAGAACCCACAGCAAGGAACACTACCGAACAGCAAGGAACACTACCGAACAGCAAAGGTCGAGGGGAAATAAGGAAGTCCAGGTGGTTTTGGAATCCCGTGTGATTTGCTTGAGATTCAGTGACATACCTAACTTGTGGTCAGGCAAGAAAGACACATCAGGCCAATCTATCAGGGTGTTGGTGAAAGACTCATAATTGGACCATGGCCTGATTCTTGGAGGCCAAGGAATGTCCTTCTACGGTTTCTCCGAAGCGGTAGGCAGGCCTCCCACACTCTTCCCGAGTCCGCCCACCGACTCAAAGTCCCACCGACTCAAAGTCCGGCGTATATGGTGGCCAACTCTTTCGGTACACAGCATTCTGTACCCGGCCCTGATATGTGCTTACAGAAAACATCATACTGTTCTCCTGGATTACCATTAAAGATGAAGATGAATGAGTGGAAGTTGGCATGGAAGGACTGAGCTCTGGGCTTAACATTGCTTCTTTCTGGGGATCTTTTCATGCTTTTATCTGTTATGCTTCTATCTGTTATGCTTTTTCCGCATGTTCATGCTTTTTCGGATATCTGTTATGCTTTTCCCGGTTATGTTACTGAAGATCGCCTAGTTTCTGCTTCTTACATTCCTTCATATGTTTAGCCCATCTCAATCCCCACTCACTGAGGATCAAAAAGTCCTGTGAAGCCGAGGAGCAGATCCGAGAGACTCACTCTCAATTGCTGCAAAATAGCGTGTGGTGAAATGTGCCTCTTATATTGTGTGTGGCCTGCATATAGTCGGTCTGGCCGGGGCGTGCAGAATAGAGAGCCTGCTTTCTATATTGAGCTGGTCCTTTCTCCAGTACATGAACGAGCTGTCCACTTTCCAGTCTTGATCAAAACCGCCGTGTTAGGCAAAACTTGCATGGTATTCGTGGTGGAGGGGTGTGCATATAGCCGCGCTCCATGCAGGCGACGTGCCTGAGTACGTGAAATCAACCTGCCAGGGGTGTTTTATTCTTTTTTCTTCTCACATCTTTCCTCTCTTTGCCTCCTCTTCATTCGCCCTCTCTGTTTTTCTCATTTCTGGTTGTGTGTATTTTAGTGTTTCACAATACTCTGTGAAATGGACAAAGGGCTGCGAAATTGCGTAAAAGAATACTGCTTGGCTTTTGACCGTTCAACTTTCCAGTGAGCCTGTCGTCAATTAATCCCCTCGTGACCCCGATTTCCAGCAGAGTGCTGGGGGTGGAGGACAGGATGTACGGGTTTCTGCATATAGACGCCATTGGAGGTGAGCGCAGGATTTGATGCAGGAATTGTTGCAGAATTTGGTGCAGGAATGGTGCAGGCTTCGATGCAGGCTTCGATGCAGATTATAGTGAAGGCTTCGTGCAGGCTTCAATGCAGATTATAGTCTACATGGCTCAGGTACGAAGGATTGCATTCTATCAATATATATTAGTCCTTCTATTGCGAGTAGGCGTACTTGGAAAACTTTCTGATTCTAGCACCGTAGAAAAAGAACATGTATGGAATGGCACAGCATGCCAAGGAGATGAAGGCCATCAAAGACGTGGCCCACTGGTTGCCCAAACGGTGGTACATCTGGATCGTGAACAATGGCACACATGCACCAAACACAGATCTCACAAACGTCTTGGCTGCCAAGGCAGAGGCGGCGTAATGCTGGTATGAGTCCACCACGTAGTTATTGGCGGGGTTGTAAAGACACAAGAACCCGAAACCAACCGCAAATCCAGAGAAAGATGGTCCGGCCCACGAGATACGGGGGTACGACGACCAGGCAAATGCGAAAAGTCCCACGGGAAGGAACCAGCATCCAAACATCATGGGGATCAAACGCAACTCTGGAGGTGGCAACTCGCCTCTGTCTCTGTATGGTTGTGCTCTTCTGTTGTAGTCATTGTTGATGTAGGGAGTCACGGCACATGCAGCAAGCACACCCACACCAATTGGAATGAACATGATTCCGGTCTTGGATGCGGACCAGCCCTTACCCTCCATGTACACCACAGGGAAAGCAAAGAAGAACATGTAAAGCAACCCGTAACACACGGACATGTAAATGGTGATCAAGAAAACAATGAGTTCACTCAACAAGAGGAACGGACGGAGGAGCGAGGTCTTGGCGATCTCGGCCTTGGATCTCACCTTCAATTCGCAGATGGCCTTGTACGAGTCATCGCCCGTGACCTTGCGCAAGTGGGCGGCTCTCTTCTTCAAAAGCGTGTTGTGGTGGGTTTCTGGCACCACGAGCACAAACAACACGTAAAAGAAGCCTGCAACAATGAGGAAAGTCCAGTAGATCCATCTCCAGGTGCTGGTGAAGTCTCCGAGAAGACCTCCGAAAATAGGACCCATGACGGGGCCCAAAAAGGGAGCAGCAGAGAAAACGGCCATGGCCTTTCCTCTCTCCTTGCCGTCCCAGATATCAGATAAAGAGCCGCCGATCAAGCACATGGGGGCGGAGAAGAGCAAGCCATCGATCAAACGACAAACCAAGATGGTGGCGATGTTCTTGGCCAATCCGCAGGGGATGATGAAGATCACTGCAAGACCCAAGGTCACCACATAGATGGGCTTTCTGCCCACCTCCTCCGAGGCAGGCGCAAAGATCAACGGCCCGAAACCGAAGCCGAGCACGAACACCGTCACGGTGGAGAGAATGATCACCTCCTCGGACACGCCAAAGTACTTGGCGGGCGTTTCCATGTCTCCGGTGACAATGGCCGAGCCAAGCGCCACCACAAAACACACCATTCCGAGAATGCCGGTGAAAAGCCATTTTCTGGCGTTGGAAATCAGCTTGGGGTTTCCCTTGTCGCCCTCCACAAACTCCACAAGACGCATTCCCGTCTGCTGGTCCACAAGGTACTTGTAGGGATCCTGTTCGTGGGGCGTGGACTTGGGGTCGGGTCGCGAGATCACGCGCTGGAGATCGTATGGCTGCTCCAAGGGTCCGAGGGCCCCTGTGCCCTCTTCAAGCTTGCTGATGATGGAGTTGACTCCATCCTGGGTCTTTTGCCGCGACACGTAGTCGGGCTCGTAAGGGACGTTTTTGTCCTCGAGTGTGGAGCTGGAACTCATGATGTAGAATTAGGGGCGGATTAGATAATGGTGGATGTGATGCTTTGGTGTTGGTAATGTGAGAATTAATGGAATGAGCGTTTGGAAGCGAGGGGGTGCGGCGGCTTTATATGCGGAGGGTGCTCGGTCCAGAGTGCGCGAGGGGCCGAGGTGCGAGAATTGCGGTGCCGCTCGGCACGCAGAGGCCAGTGCACCGCGGGCTTTTGGGCCGGGGGGGAGCGCGACGCTTTTCGGCGCTTGGGCCGTTGCGCCCGCGCACGCGGTGGCCTGTGTCGGGAAGGCGCTGGGTTCAGGGGCGGCTGGCGGTTGCGCTGGTGTACGGGTGTGCGGCATTTTGCGCGGCTGCACCGTCGGCCCAGGCCGCCGGTCTAATCGCGCACAGCCGTGCCTGCTCGGCTTCGCGTCACGTGCCCGCCGAGAATTACCTCAGGTCATCGCGCCGTCTGATGCTGTGTGATTCTTGAGTATCAGTATCAGTATCAGTATCAGTATCAGTATCAGTATCAGTATCAGTATCAGTATCAGTATCAGTATCACTATTCTCACTATTCTCACTATTCTCACTATTCTTCGTCGTCTATTCACTATATCCTCCTCGTTGGTGGGCGGCTCCCGTGGTGGATTACCTCCCCTGGTCTCTGTTGGTGACGTGCTGTCCTGCCGTCTCAAAACTTGGCCTTGCTCTCTCTGCCAACTGTACACTTGATCCATCCGTTAGGGTCGGACGATGGGTAGAACAAGTTGTCGTTGTTCTTGATGCCCTTCCACTCCAAGTTGTACAACACATAGTGGATGTTGGGCAACTCGTACGACACGGTGTCCACGTACTTGCTGGTGTCCAAAATCTCTTGCGACATGTTGTACATGGTGGCCTGCACCGAAGGCGAGTTCTCCAAGGCGAAACGCTCCAACGTGATTCTGCGGGCGGCGTCGTAGGTGAAGTCAAACACTCCTTCGTCTGCCAACCTGAACACATCGTCCAACGTCTTGAAACACGACTTGTACACCCACGAAGCATCCACGTCGGTAGAGAGCACTCTGTCCTCAGTAGGCTTCAAGATGGTGTAGTCACACTCGTGGAATCCGTAGAACATCGATCCGGTGGACTTCAACACCTTCAAGTCCTTGATGGAAGTGGTGATGCTGAGCTTGCCCGACTTCTTGGTGTACTCCAAGTACGTTCTCTTGGTCTCCGGTCCCTCGTTTCTGAAAGAGTGGTCGTGCAACTTACCCTTGACTTCGAACTTGGACCATCTGGTCTGCGTAATCAAAATCTCCACGCCGGAAACGTGCGAGTACTTCTCGGTGAAGTGCTTGGCCAAGTGGGCGGCGAAACGCTCGATTGGCCACACGTTGGTGTTCTTGGCCTCAACCAAAATCGTGTTCTTGACCGTGTCTGTAGGCACCACGGGCGAGTTGTCGGCCTTGGTGTACGACACATCAAAGTCTCCTCTAAGCAACACCTTGCAGTTGGCCTCCAAGATATCCTGGATCTTTGGGTTCTTGGGGTCTTTTTTGACCTTCATGAACTTGACATTGGCTTTTCCGTAAGAGGAGTCGACGAGAACAGACATTGTATAATTGGCTTGTAGTGCGAGGTGTTAGTATGCAATTGAATGAGAATGCAATTGATGTGGAAACGTTTGTGTTGGCGGCTGAGAATTTATATGAGGATTGGTGTTTAATCGGCCGCCCGTGTTTCTTATCAATCGCGTTCCCATGCAGGACGCTATCGGAGATCACCGCAATGCCCTTGTTCAGAAAACACACCATATAACACACCACTTGCGGCTGTATGCAGGACTCGGCGCGCCTGCAAACTGGTTGCTATTCCCCTGACTGAATGGCAAATGTCGATATTTGAAAGAGCCCGACCTGCTTTCATTTATCGCATTGACCGAAGCGTCTTGAGAACTCAAGGCGTTTCGTGTATGGACCACAAGCAGAATTCCTCATAACCTTCATGGTTGTGACGTATTAGTTACGCTCCTGCAATTCCAGGCGGGCCTATTCCAGGCGAACCTATTCCAGGCGGGCCTATTCCAGACTATCAATGCTGGTCAATGCTAAATGTAAATGCATCTTCCTGTGAATGCTAGATGTCAAGGCCTGTACCAGACCATTAAAAACCGAATCGGCTTGTCTGCTATTGTCCATCGATATCGATCGGCTCTAATACGGCTTGTTTCTCAACAATATACCACCAGGCATAAGGCAAACATCTGCAAGTGACGTGCTGTAAACACAAAAACCGGCGATTCTGTTGATTTATATCACTGAGACCTGCTTTTGTGCAACAGGGGCTTGCATTTGCCACTGGATTTCTGTCCAAAAAGCCTCCCGCCCGCGCATGCAGTAAGCACCCGTGTTTCATGTTTTGCAACCATCTGTAGACAACGAGTAGCGGAATATATATATGGGTTCACCCATCCTTTCTTGCTCTTAACAATACCTGGATCAGGCTCCGAGATCGTCAAACCTGAAACCAGGCATAGGCCGCGAAGGTCCATGAGACTATGCATACGTGAGCTGGATACGTGATTTTGGGCTGGACGTGATTTTGGGCTGGTACGTGATCTCGGGCTGGACGTGATTTTGGGCTGGACGTGATTTTGGGCTGGACGTGATCTCGGGCTGGACGTGATTTTGGGCTGGACGTGATTTTGGGCTGGTACGTGATTTTGGGCTGGACGTAATTTTGGGCTGGAGTATGCTACCAAGCTAAAGTCTCGAGATGCCAACGATCCTCAATCTTTGCTGTTTGCCTTCACACTAGAGTGTTCACGTACACTTTAGAGGAAAAGAGCCTTTACGAACCCTAAACGGCAACTTTTGTTGCTTGCCCGAGGTTTACTTCGGAGATAAAAGTCACTCGCATCGGGTGTTCATAACCGGAATACTCCGGCCATCTTGATGCTGCATTTTTGTCGGGATTGGCACAGGGAAGGAATCGGGGTTTAGCGCGGCATGAGTTTATCAGCCCAAAGATACTCTGTTGAAGACCAAGATACTTTTGTTGAAGACCTACTACTGGCATAATTCGATGTTTTGGCTTTCGATTGAGAGCGTTCAACTTCAAGCCCTGAAAGCATGAGCTGTGACTAATGAGCCATGATTTACTCTTTCATAGGGTCTTTGCTATGCGCTACAGAATTCGCTACAAGTCCTTAGGGTGAGCGTTACGCACCGCAATAGCTCATAACCCTGTACAATCCTGCCGAAAGTACGTCTAGCGCAATTCCGAAACGTCAATTTGCTGCTGAATATCTGCGGCGAGTGTTTTGTCCCGGCATTTGCGTGGTGCCCCGTTTTGGGGCTTAGCCAGGGGACGCCGCAACTCGAAGTGGTTTGGGCTTATCCAGGGGACGCCGCAACTCGAAGTGGTTTGGGCTTATCCAGGGGACGCCGCAACTCGAAGTGGTTTGGGCTTAGCCAGGGGACGCCACAACTCGAAGTGGTTAGTGACGATACGCACACATGCAGCATTCTGCTACGTCAACTAAACCATTCTCGAAAGTCGCATGCGCATTTATGCGTCAAATGTTCTCGATTAAGATGTGGATAAACATCGTGGCTTTTGCGCGACCTGCGTGCTGTCTGCGCAAAGCTGGCTATCTAGCTTTGATCGAAGTCACATCGTGCGTGCACAAGCCGAGTCAGATTTCCATGAAATGGTGGTTCACACATGACGACTGCATTCAAATTGCAAACCTGATCTTTCGTGATTTTTCCAAGCCCTTCCCAAGAAAAGCGTCAAGGTTAAACGGCCTTTTTATGCACCATTGCAATTATGAAGACCCTTTCGCGTGCAAGCTCTCGCTGTGCCCGCGCAACGCCCACGACTAGGACAAAAAACTCCAAACCATGGTGAATTGTCCTTGGTTGCTATTTTAAGAGAAGCAGTTCTTATGTGAATGACGAACATCTCACAAAACCTTCTCGTATTGACTTTAGTTCATGTGCTCGATGGAACGCTCCTGCGCAGATGCTTGACATAAACCGCTGTGCATTGCAGCGGCCTAGCTAAGGTTAGTTATGAGCCATGTTGATTAAATGGTTCGTATACAATTCGACCAAAGACTTCGATTGAATTTGGATTGATTCGTGATTGCCCCATACCGGTATTTGATATGCCCGAAGCGTGAAGCCCACCATACACTGACTGGAAAAGTGTGGTCCAGGCAAGATAGGTGAACTCGCGCAATCAAGAGGACCCTCTCACGTGCTATATCTTCCATGCCTGCGCGAAACTCAAAACTGGGCCAAAATACATTGTGCTTTGAAGAAGCGACAATTCGCTTAGAAATGAGAAGAAGCAACCTTGAACGTGGATTGTGAAGCATTTCACGAGACCTTGCATATGCTATACTTTATGTGCTCGAGGGAATGCTACTGCACATACGTGCTTACGAAGCATTACAACAGTCTAAGCCGAGTGTCTTTAGAAGCCAGGGTATCGTGTATACCTTTTCCGGAAATTTATTTTGGGCATTCTCGATAACTTCTGGTCGTTCCTCAAAGAGCTCAGTCATTAGCCTGCCTACTGCAGGCGCACGAATGTTGCATTGGATTTCCCGATTGACTTTAGACGTGTACAGAAGTCGACACTAGCGCTATGCATTTGCATAGAGAATAATTCACGTTATCCTGCTGGGAAGAGACTAAGGCCGTTACTCTTAAGCTTCGCAGGCCTGCGTCATGAACGATGCATTTCATGCGACAGTGCAGATTTGGAGGCAGCTTTGACTCCATTTTTTCGCCGAATTTTCAGACAAATAGCGGCGCTGACGGCCTGAAATCCTTTCCTTTACTTTTTCCACAGCCGGATGCTTCAACTTTTATTTTTGTGGTTTTTTCCACTTTTAGCGCTAGCTTCTCTGGATGGCCAAGCATGTGAAAACACGCGTGTTTCACTGAGAGTGGCTGGCCTTAAAGCGGATTTTTGGGAACTTCCTCTTCTAAGCGAACTTCCCTGGTCAGACCCGACTTTCTTCCAGCAAGGATTCAAGTCGGTTGGCTACGTTGGCTCTGTGACTGGAATCACGGAAATGAACTTCAGGACGGTAGTTACGGAAGAAGAATCAATTCCCGTGATTGGCCAAGTCTACAGCCAGACACTCACTGTGACCAACTATACAATGGTTTTGAGTGGCTACTTTTATGCTGACCAAAGTGGTGTCTATGAGTTTACCTATCAGTCTGACGAAGGTGGTATATTCAGTTTTGGTTCTGACTCGCCCTACTGTTGCAACAATGCCAGTTACAGTGTTACCGACACCGTTTCCATCAACCGAGTTTCCGTGCGCAGTGGTGTCTTGGCTACTGAGGCAAAAGTGAAACTGTTTACATTGGTCGCAGGAAGCTATTATCCTATTCAAGTCATCACTTTCAATTGGCGCCAGCTGTCCTCTCAAGAAGCCACATTTACGAGTCCCGATGGCGTGCAACATGGAGATTTAGCATCTCAAGTTTACCAAGTTGACTTCGAGGATAATGGCGGTGTTTGCTACACCACGGTGACTTCATATTGGGACGAACCGCTGACATCCACCACCACAGGGCCAGGTACTCTGTTGCAAACCGTCGTTGTCGAGAAGCCAAAAGAACAAATCACAATTACAACCACTTGGGGACAATCATATGCCTCTACTACAACTGCTACGGGCTCCATTACAAACACCGTGGTTGTGAATGTTCCTACCCCAACTACGACCACAACAGAGGTCTGGAGCGAATCTTACTCCACTTCCTCCACCATCACTGGATCAACAGGGGGCACAGACACAGTGATAGTGAAGGTTCCCAAGAAAACTATAACCATCACAAGCACGTGGGGAAGCTCTTTCACTTCATCAGCTACTGACCTGGGAAGCTTGACTGATACTGTTCAGGTGGCTGTACCCACGCCAACTCAAACAGTGACGAGTTTCTGGACTGGTGACTATATTACCAGTACTACTGCTACAGGTGAGCCAGGCCAGAACAACACCGTCATTGTCCAGGTTCCAAAGTTGACGAGCACTGTCACAAGTACTTATGACGGCTCTGTTACCACTACCACTACTGTTACCGGAGATGGTTATAATGTTGTGGTTGTGGAGGTTCCAACTCCTACTGTCACTGTCACAAGCTTCTGGGATGGAGCAAACACCACTAGTACCACTATTACTGGCGGTCCAGGTGAAAACAACACCGTTCTCGTCGAGATTCCAAAGTCCACCAGTGTTGTCACTAGCACCTACGATGGCTCTGTTACCACTACCACCACCATTTCCGGAGATGGAACTAATGTTGTGGTTGTTGAAGTTCCCACACCAACTCAAACAGTGACTTCCTTCTGGACTGGCGACTTTATCACCACGACTACAAAAACAGGAGGGCCAGGTGAAAACAACACTGTCATTGTCGAGATTCCAAAGTCCACCAGTGTTGTCACTAGCACCTACGATGGTTCAGTGACAACTTCCACTACTATCACCGGTGATGGTGCTAATGTTGTGGTTGTGGAGGTTCCAACTCCTACTGTCACTGTCACAAGCTTCTGGGATGGAGCAAACACCACTAGTACAACTATTACTGGCGGTCCAGGTGAAAACAACACCGTTCTTGTCGAAATTCCAAAGTCCACCAGTGTTGTCACAAGTACTTATGACGGCTCCGTTACCACTACCACCACTATCACCGGAGACGGCTCTAATTTAGTGGTTGTTGAAGTTCCCACACCAACTCAAACAGTGACTTCCTTCTGGACTGGCGACTTTATCACCACGACTACAAAAACAGGAGGGCCAGGTGAAAACAACACTGTCATTGTCGAGATTCCAAAGTCCGTGGATGTGGTGACCAGCACTCATAGTGGCTCTGGTACAACTACAAGAACCATCACCGGAGATGGCACTAACATTGTGGTTGTTGATGTTCCTACTCCCACGACAACTATTACTTCCTACTGGACTGGAGAATCCACTGCATACTCCACCATTGCTGGTGAATCTGGCGAGGAAAATACCGTCTTTGTGGAAATTCCAAAGTTGACCAATACTGTGACTAGTACTTACGATGGATCAGTGACGAGTACCTCCACAATAACTGGAAATGGTACCGACGTCGTCGTTGTGGAGGTTCCAACTCCAACGATGACCATGACCAGTTACTGGACTGGAGAGTCGACTGTATACTCCACTGTTACCGGCGGACCAGGAGAGACTAACATCGTTTACGTTCAAGTCCCAAGGATGCTTGCGTATGTGACGAGGACATATGACGGGTCAGCTACTTCCAGATCCACCGTCACTGGAAACGAAACAGACACTGTCTACGTTGATGTGCCTACCCCAACTGTAACAATCACCAGAACTTGGACAGGCGTTTCCTCTGCTACTTCAACCATCACCGGAGGCCCTGGAGAGAACAACACAGTGATTGTTGACGTTCCAAAATCTGCAACCACTGTT
>NKYY01000043.1:0-26731 GCA_002370515.1 Metschnikowia proteae | reverse complement strand
TCCAGCAGCCAGTCTTCATCCGGTACAGTAATCCAGCAGTCACTCTTCATCCGGTATAGTAATCCAGCAGCCAGTCTTCATCCGGTAATCCAGCAGCCAGTCTTCATCCGGTACAGTAATCCACCACTCAGCCAGTCTTCATCCCGGTATAGTAATCCACCAACTCCAACTCGCTCTTCAAGGTATCCTCACGGTAGCCGATCCGGATGCCCGGCACGTTGGTCTTCTCAATGTCGTTTCCTGCCACTCCGGATACCGCAAAGTTCTTGCCGAGCCAGTGCTTCTTGATCTGCCACTCGTACCCCGACTGCAGAACTGAGTTCTTGGCCAATTCACACATGTCCACGCCGGACAACTTGTAGATCTGCGCCGCTACCGAGTATTCCTCAATCAAGGGCTCCTTGGTGTAGGAGAACTGCAACGGGTCGTCCGTGGAAAGCGACACATTCAAGCCCTTCTTGAAGAAGTTGTAGAATGGGTTCTTGTCGTAGGTCAAGAACAACGCGTTGTTCGACAACGGCGACATAGCCAAGCCGATTTGATCCAAGTAGTAGAGGTACTGGATAAATGGCAACTTCCGCAAGAGAATCCCGTGGGAAATCGAGTGGCACGTCAAGAATGCAGATATCAAGTGCTCGGGGTCGCCGGCCTCTCCACAGTGGGGCCTCAACACGAAGGTGTTGTAGCCCTGCGCCTGTCTCAACTCGTTCAACGACACCAAGTTTGCATACAAGTAGTATAGGTAGTACGAGTATGGCGGGTTGTTGACATAGTCCCACTCTTTGGACGTGGGGTACTTCCGCGAGTTGAACGGCTTGTCCAGTTTAGACTCGTCATCCACCGAGTCAAAGCCCACCACTCTCTGCAAGAAGTAGTGGAGCTTGGGGTCGCTTTTTGGGTTCAAACTCACCTGGTACAATGGCCAGAACAAGTTGTGGAGAATCTGCTGGAAGTTGGTCACGTTCCCATTCTTCTGGTACAAGTCGTATAATCTTGGCACCTGGATCAACCAACGCACGTTGTGGCTGACCAACTTGTTGTCGATGACCCACGCAGCCAACTTGCTCCACTCGTCTTCGGAGCGGCCGTAGATGGAGATTCTCAACTCGTTCATTTGGTACTTGGAGCTCTCGAGATCGTGGAACACCTGCTGCGTGATCTCCGCCAAGTACCGGCCGCTGATGAAGTTATCAGTCTTCAAGAAGATCTCTCTTAATCTCGACTCGCCTATCGGATTATACTTCAAGTTGAACTTGTCAAACCGATGGAAGGTATCTGTGTGAGCATGCATATCCAAAGTATCAATGGACAAGTCGTATGCCGTAAGCTTCAACGACTCAAACACCTCGGCCAATGTCAACAACTTGCCGTCTCTGAAGATCACCTGCTCATTGGGCTCAGTCTTCAACTTGTACTTGATGAAGCGCAACAAGTGCTTTTGGTTCATGCATGCCGAGTGGTGGATGTGCGTGTCGACCTTTCTCACGTTGTAGAAGTCTCTGTGGGGGTTTTTCTTCGACTGTGCATTCTCCTCAAACTCATTGAGCAAAGAGTACATGTTCCACTTGGTTTCCAAGTACTGGAGCCGCTTGAACGCAAAGGACTTGGTGGGTCCGTCCGACGAGATTCGGATGAGCTTGTTCAAGTCGTGGTAGTAGTCATGCAATGTAGCAATACACCCCAAAGACTCCCCACTTGCCTTCTCCACCACCTGGTACACACTGTCGTTGTTGAGCACAATGTCGTAGGTTTGGGTCACGTCATTGTCGGGAATGTTCACCTTGCCGAAGTCAAACTCCTCCTCCGTATCGGGGTGCTCCCCAGGCAACTGGTTGAATTTGTTCTTCAGCTTGTAGGTGGGCATTGGTGGCGGAGGATAAATCTCCCAGTCGGGAGAGTTTTTCGGGTTCGACCGGTCATCCCGCTGCAACGACCGGTCGAGGTATTCGTGGCGCAAGTTCAAGCACTGTTTCACATTGCAAAACAACTCGATTAACTCAGACGACGGGTACATCTCCGGGAGAGCATTCGCTGAGCTCTTGGGGTCCTGCGTGTGGTTGTTGTTGTGGGCTGCAGTGTTAGGAAGAGGGTGGTATCCCAAACTATGCTTTGGGAAGTCAATAATCAGGTGTTTCCGGTGGGGCGAAGAGCTGTGGTGCTCGATTTCCGGCGTGGCGTCGTTTGTCTCCTGGAGAGCTTCGAAGGCACGGACCTTCAAGTCATGGTCCTTCATGAAGCGGTCCTCGTGCGAGGAAAAATGGGCCAGGCTGTGGGACCGCAGGAGAACCGACTCGTCGTCGTCGGAGTCGTCGAACTTGAGAGGATGTTCGTCGAGCTTGGGCGAGCCCAGGGGAGAATCATAGGCCATTTTCGAAACAGGGGCTGGAAAGTCGGTCTCGGTTCTCGTTGGTGCTGCACTGAAGTTCAAAGGAGTCAAAGTCTGTCCTCTGTAATACACTGCGCTGGAATTCGATGTCCAGAAGAGTATCACTTATCGCCATCTCGTGCGCCTGTCCTGCACACAGCACTAGCAAGAACGTAGTAGTAAAACAGCGGAGCGGCCCCAAGCTCATTCGTGACGATGAAGCTGATCCACGTTTCCTTGGCGTCCCGTGAGCTCACTATTGGCCCGACCACGTGCAGACTGAGATAATTGCATCCAAAGTGGTGGAATTTGACATCAAGAACTAAGGTCGAGCCGTTGCTCCCAATGACTTGAGATGAAGCTGAAGCCGTTGCTCCCAATGACTTGAGATGAAGCTGAAGCCGTTGCTCCCAATGACTTGAGATGAAGCTGAAGCCGTTGCGGCCGAAAATCTGCCATTTCGATCTGCCATTTCGATCTGCCATTTCGATCTGCCATTTCGATCTGCAATTTAGCGATCGTTGCGGCCGTGCGGTTATGCAGAGCGCGATACCAGTGCAAATGCGCTTCAGCCAGATTGGTGCCCGATAGAGCGCGCCCTTTGCGTCATGGTGGCAATGCAGATCGCTGGGGAGAGTCGCTCGCACTCTCTTGCCGTAAACTGCGCGCGTCCCAGGCGCAAGCCCCGCGCACCTTTTTTCTCCTTCTGCCAAGCGGGACAACAAGCCAAAATGCTCCGCTCTCGCGTTATCTTGCCGTTACCTCTTGCCATGGCGATCGGCACTGGTGTCTCCACAGAGATATAAATACCGCTGCAATCACTCGTTCAAAACAGCAGAATATTTTTTCTGATTTTCACCCACACGCACACTCAATCACATATTATGAGTATGTATCGCATGCAGCAGGCCTTATTGGCACAACCAAGTGCTAGTTCAAAGCTAGTCCAAAGCTAGTTCAAAGCTAGTTCAAAGCTAGTTCAAAGCTAGTTCAAAGCTAGTTCAAAGCTAGTTCAAAGCTAGTTCAAAGCTAGTTCGAAGCTAGTTCGAAGCTAGTTCAAAGCTAGTTCAAAGCTAGTTCAAAGCTAGTTCAAAGCTAGTTCAAAGCTAGTTCAAAGCTAGTTCAAAGCTAGTCCAAAGCTAGTTCAAAGCTAGTTCAAAGCTAGTTCAAAGCTAGTTCAAAGCTAGTTCATTGACTAACCTCAGCCGAATACAAGTTCCACAAGGACAGAAAGCTCAGCATCATCACCGCTCCATTTTCTGGAGGCCAGCCGAAAGGAGGCGTGGAATTGGGCCCCGAGTACATCTTGAACAGCGGCTTCGAGAGCCAATTGAAGGGGTTGGAGTGGGACACAAAAATCGAAAATCCCTTGGACGGCAAAGACTTCGAGTCGCAGAAAACTGACACAAAAGACAGCTACGGCGTCAAGAACGCAAGGCTCGTCAGCGAGTGCAACAAAGCCATTTTCGACGCTTGTCGCAAATCGAAGGCCGACGGCAGATTACCGGTCACCATCGGTGGAGATCACTCCATCGGAACTGCCACCGTTGCTGCCGCTTTAGAAGCTGACCCAGAAACTTGTGTCTTGTGGATTGATGCACACGCTGATATCAACACAAGCAGCGGCACCGAATCTGGAAATTTGCATGGCTGCCCTGTCTCTTTTGTCATGGGTCTTGGAAGAGACAACTGCCCTCCCGAATTTGACTGGGTGCCTGCCAAGTTGAAGCCCAGCAAAATTGCATACATTGGATTGAGAGACGTCGATGCAGGCGAGAAAAAGATTTTGAAGGACAACAATATCCCTGCCTTTTCCATGTACCATGTGGACAAGTATGGAATCGGTAGAGTCGTCGAAATGGCCTTAGACAAGGTCAACCCTGATAGAAAGTTCCCCATCCACTTATCTTATGATGTTGACGCCATTGATCCTGCATTTGTCCCTGCCACCGGCACTAGAGTCGATGGTGGTTTGACCTTGAGAGAAGGTTTGTTCATTGCTGAGGATGTTGGACTCACGGGTCTTTTGGCCTCCTTAGACATCGTCGAGACAAACCCAAAGTTAGGAGAAAGCGAAAGCCACATCTTAGATACTGTTAACGTCGCATGTGCAATTGGCCGTTGTGCCTTGGGGGAGAGCTTGTTGTAATGATATATGCATCAACAAATAGACCGGATGGAAAATATCCTGTAAGAAATGGAATCTGGAAGAATTCGGTACAAACACCTTGTTTAGCCCTTGGGTCCATGAGTAAAACCGTTCTTGCCTCTTTCACCTGCTATATTGCGTAGACTGAAACTGGCAAGTTTCAATTCAAATACTTCACCCCACCTTTCCCACAATCCACCAACACTTTGAGCATTCATCATTAGCGAATCAAGCCATCTCCATGAATACTACATGAAATGTTAATTGGGGCAAAGAACTTCCTCACAAAGCAGCCTTTGCTATAGCAGCTCCTTCGCAAAGCAGCCTTTGCTATAGCAGCTCCTTCACAAAGCAGCCTTTGCTACACCAAATCAGCTTCTTCACAACGAGCAGTCACTTTGAATGTCCTCAACACAACTATCTATCCTAGACCACACTCTCCGTCCTTATCCATCCGTCCTGATTAAAACTGTTCCTCCAACCAAAGCTCACAGGGGTATGCTCCTATAAGGATGCAAAACATTTACCGAACAATGGCTTGTCTATCATTATGTACCCCCACGGACAGCCAACTCCTAACCCGAATGGTAGAATCAAGAGATGGTTCGTTTGGACTACCAGACACCAAAGCACAAACTTGCAAAAAGTAAGGCTACAAGGGATAAGAGCAAGCGCGAAACGAGCCCCTTTTATACATTTCCAAAGGACCGGCCACAAAACGCCCTGTTTCAAGCCCGCATAGGCCGCGCGTCATTTTGCAGCCATTCGCGCGGGGCTGCAAGGAGAGCCCCCACTTCGAAAACTATAAAAGAAGGGGGCTCGCTACTTTTTGAAGAGCTGAATGTGCGCTTTTTACTGCCTATTTTGAGATGACTCTTATTAGAATTCGGGCGGGGAAAATTGCCATGGGTGAAACTATCGAAACTTTAGAACCACTTTAGATCAAAAGTTTTGGGCTGGAAAATATGGGAGTTCAGGCAAAGTCTCCTGGCCTTTGCCATGGATTGACGTTGGTTTTCAATTAATTGGACTGTCTGTTTATTCAGTGACGGCCCTTCGGCTCGCATCTTCACGTTGCCCAGAAATACTTGTTCTTTTTTTCACGGCATTGCAATTTCGTTCAAATATCCGAAACGGAATCCAGGTTCTTTTGTTTATCAACAAAATGTTAGTGCAACAAAGCAAAGGTGTTGAACTAATCAGTGCAGTTTCGGACTCATAAATACTGGTTTTATCAGTGAGGATTATTTGAGGTCTCCAGTCAAAAGGCGCTTTGGGACGTGAGGATAAAATGTCATATTCTCTTCGGAAAGCGAAATTGATTTATTTCATACCTCGCCAAGAATGCAAGTGAGCGACAGGCATGGGTGTTGAACTGTGCTCACCCCCAGCCTTGTCATATTCACCTCCAGCCTTGACATACACGTCACTTCCAATGGCAAAGTCTCACGACTATACGCCCAGGCCAAAACCGAGGTTATGATCTACGGCTGATTTATGATCAAGAACCCGCTCCAACGCACACCAGTGGTGTTGATCTGATTGCCGTCGAAGTCGGAATAGTTGTTTCCTGAGGTGAAGTCGATATCGTATCGGTACCCTCGTCACGATTTTCGCCCTAAAAGATTGACTCTCACTCTGATGTTGCGCTGAACAACAAATGGAGATGGAAATGTTACTTCATTTACGATTGTGGTGTTTGGATCTACTCCGCATCGACAAATCAATTCTTCAGAGAAGTTCAAGCATACATAACATTAAGGAACCAGGGCTGCATGGCGGACTTTACCTGTCACTCTCTCATCCGGTGTGGCAGAGATGCAACTGTTCCGTTAGGTTGAATCTCATGAAGATCTGAAATTCCGTGCGCGAACGGTCGAAAGCAATTCCGTTCGATTAGAAACGAGACGTTTTTCCCAGCCGCTCTCCAAAGCCACTCACTTAACAAAGGCCAATACGCAAGAAGGCTCAAGGCTGAGACAAAGACAGATCCATTACATTAGGGCTGAGACGAAGACAGATCCATTATAGGGCTTTGCTTTTGGGACGATGGTTGGGGCCAGAATTCTGGTTCTGGGGTTATGCAGGATCGCGAACTCATTGATGCAAATTGCTGGACTTGTTGTTGGACTGCAGATACCCGCGTGCTGCAGATTTACCCCGGCATGAAATGACGTAAGTGAGCAAAGTCATCAGTCAGAACCAAAGTGCAGTCTCTTACTCGGACTGGAGACAGTCTGTCTTCGAACGACGAATATTTCCACCAAGATAAGCTCCGATCCTGAAGGTCGTCCTCAAAATGCCGCAAAAAATCTTGGTGTTGAGTGGATCGAAGTCCGTGTTGAAATGTGGCTGCTCTGGTGTACTGGTGCGCGCGGCCCTCGTGGCCCTCGTGGCCCCGGCGGGCAATAACGACAAATGAGGAGAACGAAGGCGAATTGTTCCTGCGGTCATGACGGCAGCGAAAGTTAGAAAAATCGCCGGCGTTCGCCCCATAAGAGGCTTATGGACTACCGGCGTGTGGCTCTATGCAGTCCCGAACTATTTTGGCAGTGATTCACCAATTACGCTTTGGTTGCATGCAGACTGAGCGGGTCGTGGGTTTCGCAAGGCCAAGGCGGCCAATGCGGCCAATGTGTGCGCCGGGCGGCGGCGGATGGACGCTGTCCCCAGTGCCCCTCAAAACGAAATCCGCTCAGATTCCGCTTCCAGCCGGTTTCTTCCCGTGAGATGGCTGCACCCAAAATCATTTGTTCTTGCGGCTGCAAACTGCCCAATTGCAATGGCCAACCCTGCATATAAGCGGGTCTATATGCACCACCGTGATAAGCGCACTGGCGTATATAAACCACGTTCCACCAGCCTACAACCTACACCCACAAATTGGCTGTGTTTTGATACCGGTAACGCTCCATCGTCTCAGACAGTTATGAAGTTTGGAAAAACATTTGTCTCCCACCAAATTCCTGAGTGGTCGACCCACTACATGAATTACAAGCACCTCAAGAAGACCATCCGAAACTTCGACAACCTTATCAATTACCAAAGAGACTCGCCGCTCGATCTCCCCGAGCTTATTGCCAATAACTTTTCCCAGTTTTTCTTCGAGCTCGATTACGACATCGAGAAGGTGTCTGTCTTTTACAATGCCACGTTTTCAGAGTACAAAAACAGGCTGACACGAATCATCAACGCTTTGGGCTTTTCTGATGGCGCTATTACCATGCAGGTAGACACTACCGATGAATTGGACGAGATAGTGTCGATATTGTTGGAATTGCGGTCAATTTACCGTAATTTGAAGTGGTTTGGCGAGTTGAATAACAAGGGGTTTATCAAAATCTTGAAGAAATTGGACAAGAAGTTGAGTTACCTCTCCGTGGTTGTTAATGATCAACTTCTCGCTGCAGACGAGGGTTCAGAATCCGTCGCTGGCGAAAAGCCTCAGCCTTTGGACTTGGCTTGCGACAACAAGGACTCATATCTCTCTACGAGAGTCCCAACTTTACCGTTTGCAAACGGAATTGAATTGTCCAAAGGCCTCAACACCATCAATGAGATTCTCAATCAATTGGCACAACAGCAAATCCACTTATCGAAACTCTCGATCAATGTCTCCGATAAGAATAGCTTAAAGCTTGGAAAGAGCAAGAAGTACTCGTTTGATCAGGACTTTATGCAGCACTTTTACGACGTTATCTTGAAAAATGATGGCTTGAAATTGGGGCAGGAATTGGGCCGTATTCCAAACAACCAAATCCTGCTCAAGTTCTTGTTATCTTTATTGAACAAGGCCACTTTGGACAGTTCCTTCAGCTGTATTGACACCATACTCGAGGAACTCAAGAAACACAAGAGCAATGAAGACAAGAAAGAAGACGAATCCGCAGAAACGGTGATTTTCGAGGACCCATTGGACATCTCCGGTCGGAACTTCTTTCACCAGCACGTCGTTTCCTTAGGAAAAAAGCAAGTGATCAAAGACCAGAATCAGGTTATTCCCGGAGAATCAACCGACTTGAGTCGTCTCTACACCAACAAATCCGGCCCGGACGGCATTCAGTTGGCGACGATCCGGATCGATGGGTTGAAGTACATCTTTGACAAAATTTCTGGCCGCAAAGACCTCCAGCACTTGCTTTTGGACAAGGATATTTACAAGCGTACGCCGTTGCATTATGCAGCACAGTACGGTACAAAAGATGTGACGAAGCTCATTATGGAATATCTTATGCAGTGGGAATTGATCAGCAATCACATCTCTTTTGATGATGTCAGTGTGTGGGGTGATCAGGAAGGCTTGACCCCGCTCCATCTTGCTATTATCGGGAAACACCCAAAGACGTTTCAGAATCTCATAGCGTTTGCCACGTGCCCCCTCTCGTGTCCAAACTTGCTTCTCTTGGCTACTCGTTTGGGGTGTCATGAAATTGTCAAACACTCCATTTCTAATGAGATTGTGGATGTGGACTACACCGACTCGGAGAACAACAACGAGACCGCGCTCTACATCGCGTCCAAATCGAATTTCCTTCCGTTAGTCAAGTTCCTTTTGGAAAACGGCGCCAACCCAGAGTTGGGTGAGCTGGTGTTCGGCTGGACCCCAATATTTGCCGCCGCTGCTGAGGGAATTTTGCCTGTCATCGAGGAATTGAAGGAGTTTGGCGCTCACTACCATTTAACCGACGATTCGGGATGGTTGCCTATGGAACACGCTTCGTTGAGAGGCCACTTGGCCGCTGCAGATGCTCTTCTTCCAGAGGACCCCAATCTCTTGCTCTACAACATCGATGATCCGACGAAAAACACGCCCCGGGTTGCCAATCCACTGTCGAAAACCAACCTGGCCGTTACGTCTCCATTCATGACTCCAATCAGCGAAGAGAACCTCCTCTCCACCCTGTCTATTGATAAGCTTCCGGAGCTGAACCGGAATGCGGTGAGCGAGGTGTACCGTCAGTTCAAGCAACTAGACGCATCGAAGTTGGAATCGTCGGTGGCCGATGATCGTGAAGCACTTTCGGTGTCCACCAGAAACATCTCCCGGTCCAGATCTCCAGTCAACCGCCGGAAACAAAAACCGATTAAGTCGTTTGGACACAAGTTTTTGGGGAAAGACGAAAAGTTGGTTTTGATCACTTTGGGAACTACTGACACAAGAGATAAACTGAATGTGATTGATTTGAACAAGATCTCCATGCCGCAGAGCTTCTCCACAGAATTAGATACGGCACTCTCGTTGGTGGTCACATGCCATAACCGACTCACAAACACTGTTGTGGAGTCCCCCGTGACGGTGGATTTGCCATTGGAAGACCAGCACGGCAACGCCACGGATCCATTGATGTTCACATTGACGAATAACCTTGACATCAGCGACGTGTACGTGACCTTTGACATCGTCCCAACGTACCAATATTTTGCGCCCGAGAAGGATAATTTGATCCCATCCGCCAACAAGCTCTTGGGGCGAGGAATAGCGTTATTGGAGACCGCATACTCAAAGGTTGGGCCAAACTTGCGTTCTTTGAACAATACCGTGACCGTTCCGATAATGGAGCAGAGCACGTTGCAAATCATGGGCAAAATCCACTTTGAGCTTATGTATGTCACCCCTTTCATCCACTCCCAGATGTCCATTTCCAGATCCGACACGTACTGGAAACAGCTTGTTTCTACGAGGGTTATCGGTCACAGAGGATTGGGCAAGAACTTCAACAACAAGAAGTCGTTGCAGTTGGGCGAAAATACCGTGGAGTCATTCATCGCAGCTGCGTCTTTAGGCGCAAGTTATGTGGAGTTTGATGTGCAGTTGACGAAGGATTTTGTGCCGGTGATATACCATGACTTCTTGGTTGCCGAGTCCGGAGGAGACATTCCAATGCACTTGTTGACAGCAGAGCAGTTTTTCGGACTCAATGAGCACGAGAAAGAGGCCAAGCAGCGGTTTCCATATGAAAAGTCCAACCCAAACATCACTAAAAACTTTTCGTTGGATGACGAGTTGCTAGCCAAATATAATCGGCCCCGGACTATGTCGTCATATCCGTCAGCACCCAATATGACCAGCAGCTTGGAGGAAGAGGAGTTGGATAAGGAGTTTCGTGACCAGATGTCACGGCGCATGAAGTTGACTAAGACGTGGAAAGAGAAGGGATTCAAAGGAAACGCTAGAGGAACGTCGATTGCGTCTAACTTCGTCACGCTCAAGGAGTTGTTTAAGAGATTGCCCACGAACGTCGGATTCAACATGGAGCTCAAGTACCCCATGTTGGACGAGGCACAGCATGAAAGTATGGGGGAGTTCGCCTTTGACCTCAACTTCTACGTGGACACGATTTTGAAGGTGGTCTACGATGAAAACACGTCCGGGAGAAACATTCTTTTTTCTTCGTTCCATCCCGACATCTGCACGCTCTTGTCGTTGAAGCAGCCCACGATGCCTATCTTGTACTTAACGGAAGCAGGCACCAATGTCATGGCGGACATTCGTGCGTCGTCGCTTCAAAATGCCATTCGGTTTGCCAAGAAGTGGAATTTGTTGGGCATAGTCAGCGCTGCTGAGACGTTGGTGAAAACGCCCCGTTTGGCGCAGGTGGTGAAGTCGTCCGGATTGGTTTGTGTGACGTATGGTGTGCAGAACAACGATCCAGAGGCGTGCAAGATCCAAATGAAGGCCGGGGTGGATGCCGTGATTGCCGATTCCGTCTTGGCTGTCCGGGAGAGCCTCAGACTGGAGGACTCGGCTTAAGCGGCCGTGAAGCTCTACGGTACAAGATGCCTGGGGAGGAGGTGAGAGCACTACAGCGATTAGCCTAGCCTTAGCCTAGCCGATGAGCATTCAAGCGACACCGGCGGAGATTCGTGACCCAGAGAAGTGCCTCATGTTATAGAGCCTCATGTTATAGAGCCTCATGTTATAGTGCCTCATGTTATAGTGCCTCATGTCATAGTGTCTCATGCCATAGTGTCTCATGTTATAACTGCCTCATGTTATAAAGTGGTTACTGCTGAACTAGGAAGACACAGGAGTAGTGCATGTATTGCCATGCGACGGCGCACACACCCGTACATCCGGGGCATGACTCCAGAAACGCTCCCCTGAAGATACAGCAGACATGGAGTCCGAAAACACGCAACCAAAGGCGTCCCGGGTGGCTATACAGGCGACAGTCAGCCAGGCACGTGCTGCAGTGGACACGCACTTGCAAGGCAGAAAGCCTCAGCGGCAACAGACGTCCGCCACACTCCATGCCAGAATGGCCCATGCTCCGAATCGGGGCTCGAAACAGGCGCAGGTGAATCCAGCGGCCTCTCTTTTGCCGGAAACGTCTTTTTCCCGAGGAATTAAGACCCCATCGAGCCAAAATCCGGCAATCTTGACCGCGGCCAAGGAAACGCCACCCAAGGAAGGCAACACCACCCATTTGAGGGCTGCAAAAACGCCGGTGGGCGTGGAAAACGAGCGTGGAAGTGATGGTGTGCCAAAAAGTGGCGATTTCGATACGAAAAGCACGTTTCCACGGCAAAGCGTCCAAAAACAGCCGGCAAACTCGTCAATTGCAGGCGAATCGTCGCCAAAACCCAGCGTGTGTGTTCCCGCTCAATCCCACACCGGCGCCTGCAAAAACCCCCAGTGTGGCGCATGTGGCACGGTGATTATCCCGCTGCCCAAGGCCTCGTACCCTATACAGGAACGGCCGTCCATCACGGTCAACGGCTGGAGTGTCTTCACCGTCAAGGGCCCCATTTGCCTGTCGGAGGAGCTCGATGCGTTGAACGAGACACGGTACGACTTTCCGCTTCCGGAGATGATATTCGGCAAGAATAGCGTCCGATTACTCCACGAAGAGACCGGAGCGTCCATCGAATTCAGCACGCTCGATGCTCTTGATTCGTTGGCTCTGCATGCAGACTACAAGGTGGCGTACCACAAGGAGTGGCTCAGCACTCGGCCGAGAGCCGAGCAAAAGGAGCTGAAGACAATAGAGCCGGTCCAGAAACTGCCACCAGCTTCCCTGAAAGAGATGGAGACCCAAAAACTGCCACCAGCTTCCCTGAAAGAGATGGAGACCCAAAAACTGCCACCAGCTTCCCTGAAAGAGATGGAGACCCAAAAACTGCAACCAACTCCCCTGAAAGAAATGGAGACCCAAAAACTGCAACCAACTTCTCGGGCTCGCGTCAGAGAAACCCCCGACTGTGACGGCCTGCCGCCGCTCGAGTCCGTCAAGCCCTACGACTGGACCTATTCCACCAACTACACCGGCACCGTGCACAAAATACAGTTTCTGGCAACACACGAGCCGATCCCGCTTGCCAAATTGGTGCGGCAAGACCCGATCCTCTTCTTCGACGAGTTTATCTTGTTCGAGGACGAATTGGGCGACAACGGTATCTCCATGTACCTGACCAAAGTGCGAGTGATGGGGACGTGTCTTCTCTTGTTGTGCCGGTTTTCCATGAGGATCGACGACGTGGCTTTCCGTATCCGGGACACTCGTGTCTACATAGACTTTGAAACGGGGGCCATCATGCGGGAGTACAAGTGCCAGGAGGCAAGCTACGCCGAGTTGCTCCGCAAAGTGAGTGGGCGGACCTCGGACCCCAAGAAGCTTCTCCGCGACTCCAACTGGGTTTCCCAGAACACGCCCGTGGTCAGCCGCCGCGTGGAGACCGCCGTGGTGCTCCAGAAAAAGACCGGCTCCTGCATATAGACCCGCCTCTTTCGGCCGGCGCCCGCCGCCCGGCGGGGGAGCGGCGGGAGGCGGGAGGCGGGAGGCGGCCATCGTGGAGACGGCCATTCGAAGATGTCCACATGGAGACGTCCACATGGAGACGTCCACATGGAGACGTCCGGGCCGTGCCCTCCGCCTGGGCGCCGACGCGGCGGGCGTGCGCGGCCCAGTTTACTAGCCAGATCTTCTCATCTCGGCGCTCGTCCCACCCCAGACATGTTTCCAAAGCGCCTTGCCACAACCCACAAAAGGCTCTTGCACCAGATGCCACTGCTCCCGCGGCATGCCGAGTTCGCCCGCCAAGGCGTCGCCGGGTTGTATTCCGAGGCCGGCTACTCGTCCGCGTGGACGCAGTACCAGAAGTTCCTCACCACGTCGCTTACCATGAAAACCGTGGGCGGGCGGCACGAGGGCCTGTCGCCGTACCAGATCTTGCTATCCACGGCCAAGCGGACCACGGAGCAAAACATCTTCTTCTACGCGTCGCAGGCGCACAACAACCACTTTTTCTTCCAGCAGTTGGCGCCCAAGGAAGACGCGCAGAAGACCAAGCCGTCTCGGTTCTTGATGGAGAGATTGGCCGGCATGTCGTCGCTTGGGCAGTTGCGCGAGAAAGTCATGGAGTTGGCGCGTTCGTGTGTGGGCCAGGGGTGGATTTTCTTGGTGGAGTCGTCGGACAAGTCCATTGGCTTGGTGTTGTGCCAGAACGACGGAACGCCCTACTACTACGGGAAAAACCAGTCGCAGGACTTGAATGGCACCATTGGCGAGGAGACGTTGAAGGCCATGACCCGCGTGCAGGAGCAGGCCCGGGAGGACGAGTTGGACTTCACATTGCCGCTTTTGGCGTTCAATCTCTGGGACGTTGCCTACTACCACGACTACGGACTCACGGGCAGAGACGAGTATCTCCGCCGGGTGTTTGACTGCATCAACTGGGACGTGGTCAACAAGCGCATGTTCCAGGTATGAGCAGAACAAAAGGAGCAGCAGAACAAGAGCAGCAGAACAAGAGCAGCAGAACAAGAGCAGCAGAACAAAAGGAGCAGCAGAAAAGGTATGAGCAGAACAAAAGGTATATAGCAGATCAATGGCGCAAGTGTGTCAATGCGCAAATGTGTAGCAATGGAAAGATGGGCAATGGAAAGATGGGCAATGGAAAGATGGGCAATGGAAAGATGGCAATGGAAAGATGGCAATGGAAAGATCACGTGCAATACTCCATCTCAGTAGGGAAAAGCGCGTCCTGCACAGAGGCCACGCGCGGCACCTCGCTCACCTGCTCCAGAAGCTCCAGGCAGTCGGAAATGACCGCGTGCAAAGCCCGATCCTCGTACCAGTTGGTCGGGAGACACAAGACCATCTGCGGTAGCAAGTCGGTGTAAACGGACAAAAGCCGAGTCTTTTTCGCCAACTTCTTGTGCTCTCGGAGAAGCGCGCGCACCCGCTTGTCGTCGGGGTCGGCGCCGACGCGGCTTTGGAAGGCGCTTTCAAGCGAACGGAGGTCCGCCGCTAGGGAGCCGAGCCGCAGCACGTGCGGCGCCACGGCCTGCAGGAGCCGCCGATGCACCGCGGGCTCGAGGCGGGCGGCTTTCCCGATTAGCGCCACACTCCGCTCGTACTCGGGGATCAAGCGGCGGATGTTGGCGGGGTGGGCGTTGTATGCAGAACATGTTTTTTTGATGTTGTTCAACACGCTCAATTCGGCGTTGGTCAAAGTCTGGTTGTCCTGGAAAATCAGCCGGAGGATCGGGAGCGCCGCGGCCAAGAGGGGGCCGAGTTCGAGCCGCTTGAACGCGGCCATTTGGCCGAGAAATTGCCTTTTTTGGCCGAGAAATTGCCTTTTTTGGCCATCGCCCATGTTGTGCACCTGAGCACCGCCGAAGGCGTCGCCGAACCGGGTTTGGATGGACTGTTTGTCTTGGGAGACGAGTGTGGCCATGCAGTCCAAGTAGACGATGCGGTCGAGTTTTTCTGCTAGCCGGGCGGTTGCGTTGTGGTAGCCGAGTTCGGCCGCCGCGGTATCGGCGCCGCGGCCGTGTTCGGCCCAGAGCTCCGGGATGCCGAACTCATGCGCTAGCACCGGGATCACCTGCTCACACGTGGCCGAGAGGCTGAGTGCAGGCATGGGGCTGGGAACGAGTGGCCGAGACTGGGGATGTTGGTACTGCATGAGGCGCCGCGGTTTCCTGTGGTGCACGGGTCTGGTGCACGGGTCTTGCATGGGTCTGGTGCACGGGTTCTCGGGTGATTCGCATGCACCGGGCCACAGGGACTCGCATGGCGATGGCTGCAAGACGCCACGGCTCTATGAGTTGAGCCCCTTTAACCCTTCAACCCTTAACCCTTCAACCCTTAACCCTTAACCCTTTAACCCTTTAACCCTTTAACCCCCTTTTTAGTAGCCTGTTTCTCAAATCGGGCAAGTACGCCAGTAGCCGACAAAAGAACAGTCAACCGAACATGGACGACCTACGAATAAAGACGACTTAAGTAAGCGGAAAATATCAATACCAAAGCAAAACGGAATAAGAGGAGTCCCTCAAATTAGCAATTCCAGCTGCAAAAACACCATAGCCATGAGACCATATGGTAACAACTCCTATTCGGCTGGCGGCCGATGCCAGAAATCACGTGTTCTGCAAGAAGTCTCTGGGTGAAAGACGGCTAGGAAAGACAGGTGCTGTCGACATGAAGAGACCATTGAGTGGGTGGTGAATCACCGGGATACCGAGATACCGAGATACTGAGATACCGAGATACTGAGATACCGAGATACTGAGATACCGAGATACCGAGAATTATTGAGAAATAAAAATTTTATTTATATAAATGATATTAAAAATATATCTAATGATGACTTTAAAATAAAAACTCACATTAAGATAAGTAGAAATAGATTATTTTAATAAAAAATTATCATATAAAGTATGAATATATAATGCTGATAATTTAACTTTAATTAAGGGACCTTTTAATAGTTTAATAGAAACAAGTAAATATTTAAAAAGAGATTATAGATCCATATTAAATAATTTATATAACAATATTTAAATTAAATTTAATGATATATGAATTGTTTTATTTAGTATATGATAAGTAATTTAAAATCCACCCGCTACATCAAGATGTAGCGGGTGGTATGTAGCAAATAAATATTGGATTAAATTACTATCTAATAGGTTATTAAATGAATAAATTAAGAAAAATTAAGAAAGAATAAATAATTGAGCATCTAAAATATAGATTAAAGAAGGTAAGAAAATAGCAAAACCAAATAAAAGTTATTAAAATTTTTTCATTTTTTTTAAAATAATAATCTTTCTTTAGATACTTTCATATTATCATTCATTTAATGTTAAATCTCTATATTCTTTAGCTTTTAATAAAGCTTTATCTTTACCTTGTTTAAAATTAAAATATTTTAAACTTTTTTTTAAGAAAGAGTAAAGAGGTTAGTTTCGATGGGGCGTCGACATCAGCGAAAGCATCTGATCGCCCGCAACTAATTGCGGGTTATCTATATTTCTAAATTTATATAAATCTCCTTTATATTTGTATATTTTTAAAATAATATATCAATATCTCCTATAAATTATATAATAGCCCGCAACATCTTGATGTTGCGGGTGGTAATTAATTTTATTTACCATATATTAAATCTTTAATAGATTATTTATATCTTAAATATATAATGAAAGTAATATATTAAAGACCAAATAGTTAAATTGAAATATAACTTTAAAAATTAAATGTCTAAAATGACAGATAAGTATTAATGAATTAAATAAAATTCATACTATATAATTAAGAGAAATAATTATACCGAGATACCGAGATACTGAGATACCGAGAATTATTGAGAATACCAAGAATCACGTGACAAAGACCAGTCCTAATGGTCCGTGAAAGTGGTCCTAATGTGGAATATAAAGTCCCCACGCCTGCCGATGTCCTGAGGACTGAAAGCGAATATTTGCCTGCTACAGTACGGTTCATTTATTCTCTTGTTCTTTCACCCATTGATTTAATCATATTAATCTTAGCACCGTTCGAGTACCTTGATATATTTAAATAAATCGCGATAATGAATGAGAACCCGCGAATTATATCAATTTGTAAATCAATAAAATAATAATGTTATAATTAGTGCGTATTTTGCTATGACTCGAGAGAGGGATAAATACGACGAAACATAGACTAGAGATTACTGAATAGAGTCATTTGATTTTCAAGCCGCGTGTTAGAACTGGTTATTTTTGGGGCTTCTAAAAAAGAGTATATTCGATACTCAAGATAACTATAAAGTTCCTTATTCATCAGTGGATTCGTTCTTACATTGCCATCTTAAATAGCATAACCCTTTGAGATTACCGGTTCTAACAAGTTCGTGTTAAGAGTTAGGGGTTTCGCTGAAGTGCACTGTATTGCCTTTCGGGATACTCGTAGGAACTGTCCTTTGCAAGGAGGGTTGCCGTATCTCTTATATAGTGAGGAGAACCCTAATGGGGCGCTCTGTGCGCATGCCTCCTGTGAAACAGGGCAATAGGGCGTGAAACAGGGCGTTAGGGCGTGAAACAGGGCGTTAGGGCGTCAACCCAAACGGGACGTCGGAGATGTTCTCATGGCTCTGACTTGCATGATGGAACAAACCTTCGGCTTATGACTCCACCTGTACGTAATGTATTCGAGGGCTTTGCTGGGTTGTCAGAGTTACAAACAGAACAAGCTTGTTTTCACCTTCCTGTTAGGAAACGAGTTCTGTTTCTAACACCTTCGGTTGCGGCCATACCAGGTGGAAAATACTGTTTCCCGTCCGATCAACGTTAGTCAAGCCACTTAGGGCCACAGTGAGTAATGCAGTGGGAGACCATGTGTGAAATTGTGGTGCTGCAATCTTTTTGCCGCCACTCCAGTTTGATCACAGCTTCTTGCGCAACTACCCTCCGTACCATTTCATCTGTCAGTAGTACTGCCAGTTTGGGTGAGGCGCGGGCCGGAAAGCCGAGTTCCGGGGTCTGTGTGCAGTTCCGACCTATTGACTCGGGTCGTTTGATCCTCCTCCACAAAAAAAATATCGGGCCTTTGAAGCAGGGTGCGTCTCAGGGCCTACCTTTAGATGCCCAACATTGCCGTGAAAAAACCATCCTGGGCGCGTGTGGACCGCTATGCCCTTGCATGTTTGTGCACGTGACCCGCGAGTTCCGGGGTCTGTGTGCTGCTACGTACTTTGCATGTTTGTGCACGTGACCCGCGAGTTCCGGGGTCTGTGTGCTGCTACGTACTTTGCATGTTTGTGCACGTGACCCGCGAGTTCCGGGTCTGTGTGCAGTTCCGACCTATTGACTCAGGTCGTTTGATCCTCCTCCACAAAAAAAATATCGGGTCTTTGAAGCGGGTGTCGTCTCCGGGCGTACTTCCAGATGCCCAACATTGCCGTAAAAAAGCCATCCTGGGCGTGTGTGGACCGCTATGCCCTTGTTTGTGCACGTGTCCCGCGAGTTCCGGGGTCCCCGCACGTGACGCAGAACATGGTCCAGAAAGCTCTCCCAAAGACGAGTCGAACGCCGGTCTCAGATTCCAATTGTCCATACGGTCTCGCGCCTTAACCAGCAAGAACGGGATATACCTTTAAAAGTAGTAGTTGTATATTCGATGCTCAAGAACTGTTCCTTTCCCAGATACATTAGCGGAATCGTTCTTATATATGCCATCTTAGATATCTTTTAGGTGCGTATGGCTCGTTTCAGGTGTACCATAATGGTACAGTCCTGATTTGGTCTGACACACGGCGTTTCACATCATGTGTGTGGTGCACATCTCTTCTGGGCATCCACATTAGCTCAATCCAGTTACTGGTCGTGAGGTAGGCGAAGGCTTCCTGCAAAGTCCTTCAAGTACCCTATGGGCGATGAAACGGGATATTCTGAAACGTATTTTAGTGAGTTATACAACAAAGAGAGGCCCATTGGCCACGTTACAGGGATAACCAACGCCCGCGTTAACACAAAAAACCGTCACAATTCTCGATGGAATCGAGCGGCTACTTTCGTGCTGAAACGACAGGCACCTGCGCATTCAAATTCAAGACCAATAATGGGATTTCATCTCAGTTCGGCCGCGGCTAGAGGTGCAGCGAAGATGCTTCGTGTCCCAGAGGAATTGGATTTTAAACGGACACGCCCTACCGAGCACCGTTTTCGCCGGTCATCTGCCGAGACCTGAATACGAGTTGCAGGAAGGCAGTATCTCACGAAGATCGTTGCGTTTAATTAAAGTTCGTATAACCGATGTGATAGATCCAAATGGCGAAGAAAGTCGTTTGGCTTTACATATAGTCCAGTTGCCATTCGACACTCATAATTCCGTTTCGAGTGCCATTCAGGATACCACCAGCGTTGCATCTCACCGCGCTATTCATTAATTTTGGTTTTTATTTTATCTTTTACAATTTTTATCTAAAATTTATTATTTTTACTATTGTAACTCATAAAAATATTAACGATGAATCAAATTATTAGAGTTAAAAATAAATTAAAGAAAACTAAATTTAGTATAAAAATACATAATAGTGATTAGCTACTGCGACAACTTCTCGTGCCCAATCCAAGCTTCGTGGCTCAAATCCGTCTTCTACCACCGTGGCTGAAGTTTCGGAGAGCGGGTTTACTTCAACCACTACCAAACCTGGTAGTGCAGATGGACACGGTGGTTATTTTGGTTCCCTCACCCGAACTGCAACGAGCGAACACTGCGGTTTCCTCTACCGCTTGGGTTTCTCTGCTGTCCGGTGCTTCGTCAATGCCCCCATCCATATCTTCTGCTTTGTCTAACTCAGGCGTCGCTGGCAGGCATGGTCTGGATGCAATATCCCTGGTACTGGCCTAGTTAAACCTGATACCCTAGGTGTGATACAGTAACTCTGGCTCGCTTCCTACATCCTTTCGGGTCGCCGACCGGTATCCTATGTCACGTGTTCTTTTCGGGAAGAACTTGTTCTAAAGTGCTGCAGTCCGTTGTCGACTGGCTTTTGACGGAGTGTTGCTGGGAATCTGCTACTTTTCATACACGTTATTATTTCCAGGTTGATTATTTATTGAAGCGGAGGTTAATTAGAGTAGTAACACTAACTTCACAATTTAGATAAAAAAAAGGTATTTATTCGATTATTTCATGATAAGATTCATTTCAACTAATCTTGATTCTAATTACATAACAAAACTCTTGGTTCTAATAATAGTCTATGTATTAAATCATTTAATATATTCTTTTAGGTTATATTATTCTCAATATATGAAGAAAAATATATTACAAATCTTATTAGGACTTACCTTAAATTGAGTTATCAAATTTAACCTACTTCCATAATAGAAGTACCTAAGGTCACTAGATGTATCTGTGGTAATAGGAGTTGTCGAGTTTACTGAAATGAAGCATGGCTTGTTCGCCCTCTTCCGTTCACTCATTCAGCATTCATCGGAATCAATTCCAGATCTTTCCATTGACTCTATCTATAGTGGGGATGAAGGATCCGTAGGCAAAGTCTCCTCTTTCGTACACGGATAAACAAGCAAAGGGTGCAAGCCACCGTCTCTTCCAGACTTCGTGTCGGAATTGAGCCTGTCACCAATCATGAGCCGTCTGGAAGCACTAGCGTTACCCAGGGTTCATCTTCAGCTCTTGACTTTGATTGTTGGTGGGGCGTCATACTCGCTTCTGGATTTAGGGCCTCGCTTCTCGAGTTCGAGTTGAAGTTCGGGCGAGTTCTTTGACTTCTTCGAGCTCGAAGAAATCGAGCTCGACTTCTTCTCGACTTCTCGAGTCCTTGGAAAGTGCCTTGAGCTCAGACTGCACTGTAAAATACCGATTCGAATTTGTGCCACACTAGGCGGTCACTCCACAATATAGAATCCCTCTTCGGCTCGTCCAATATCATTTGTCGGTGCCGTGTAAGGGAAGCTCCAGCCGCGACGTCTAGGCGGAACTTTCCACGACACTCTATGGTCTTGGAGTTGGATGGTCTTGGAGTTGATGCTCCTAGAGTTAATGCTCTTGGAGTTAATGCTCCTAGAGTTAATGCTCTTGGAGTTAATGCTCCTAGAGTTAATGCTCTTGGAAGGGATGCCCAAAGACATCGCTTTTTTTATCGAGCGATAGTATTTCCAAATGGGGTAATCCTGCTATTGCAACTTCTAAAAGCCCAAGGAAAACGGTATTCGAGTCATCCAGGCGGTTGCAAAGGTACCCTGTATGTAGCAGTGCTGGGTGCAGGAATGCGAGGACCTGGAAATAAATGGCACTGGTGTCTCCAGTTTGAGTGTTTATGTCTACCATTTCATCATAACCGCTAATATAAT
Source organism: Metschnikowia proteae (assembly GCA_002370515.1). NCBI lineage: Eukaryota > Fungi > Ascomycota > Pichiomycetes > Serinales > Metschnikowiaceae > Metschnikowia > Metschnikowia proteae. Next base: position 5,122 of record NKYY01000043.1, on the reverse strand, counting down.
TAGTTTGATTTAAAATAACTATTTAATTTAATAAATAACTGTTTAATTTAATAAATAACTGTTTAATTTAATAAATAACTGTTTAATTTAATAAATAACTATTTAATTTAATAAATAACTATTTAATTATATAAAATTTAGTTTAATGAGACGAACTCATATTTATCGATCTCTACCATTGAGATATAAACTAAGGATAAATGAATAGTAATATATCCCGTTCAGGTTCCCCAACCGTATTCCAACTTGCAGCAAGTCCTTTAATAGTCCTCAATAAGGTAAGAAATCTCTTGCTGTTGATGAGTGGAGTACGAAGAGCAAAACATTTCACCGTGACACTCTAGTTAAATTACTAGCAATTCCTCTATGTAGCGAATTTCGGATTCCTTGAAACCATCTTAATCTTAATATATAAAAACGAAAGCTAAAATAATTGTAGTAATATGTAACACGTCGATAGCCCATCTCATTAGGGCCATCATGAGTCTTCTACCTACCTCCTATAATTTTCCACACTTATCATAAGAAGAGCTACGCTCATTCAATAACTTAATATTAAACCTCGGCATGAACTGACGGCAACGATGCAACGCCTGTTAATTAGAGAAGGTAAGGTTCTTGGAGTTCATCGATTAAATGACACAACTGCTTGGGACTACAACCGTCCAACGTCTTGTGTTTCCCCTGCGAGCGTACTAGTCAGGCGGAATACTACTCATATCATTTCTTTTTGGATTCATAGTTTACGACTAAAGGGAATCGAATCCACGTCGCTAGCCTCATCTCACAACGTCAATAGTTTAGTAATCTTTATAGTCTTCATGTTGCGTCGTATTTTATCCCTAACTAGTTCTTACATCCTCTCCTTTATTCTATTCTTTTTGTAAAGTTTCGTTCCACACATCCTTTAGCCATTCTGATCTGCTTGCCCTCTATCTAATCAGGATAGGTAGGCCTCACGAGCTTCCCCTTAGTGCGTGTGACTTTCATCGCATACGGCTCCGGCCTTATTATTCTTATTTATATTAGCTGCTACTTATCTTAAACTAATTTACTATTTGTTCTATTTATTCATTCACTTGACTAAGTTCATTGCCGGCGGAGATATATAGCTTATTGTATAGCTTATTGTATAGCTGATGTATAGCTTATTGTATAGCTTATTGTATAGCTGATATATAGCTTATTGTATAGCTGATATATAGCTGATATATAGCTTATTGTATAGCTTATTGTATAGCTGATATATAGCTTATTGTATAACCTTTGTCGTATTGGTAAGATGAGATTTTGTTTCCCAATATCTACTTCTTATCTAATAGACTCTATATGTATTCCATAATAAGTATCGCTATTATGTCTTTGAATGTTATTTCAATTTAACTCTGATAATTTGATTTATCGTTAATGTTTTTAGAGCCCACATGACCCTAATAACGAATTCCATCTACTGATTAGTTACTCAGTTTTATAAAGAATGAGATTTACAAATTCATTTATCGCATCCTTCACTATAACAATCTAAGGATAAGATACTATAATCTGCATATCTAACGAAACTACCACTTGATACTCTCTTATCTCTTAGTTTTTATTGATCATCAAGCCCATAAATCCTAGTCTTTTATTGATCATTAAGCCCATAAATCCTAGTCTTTTATTGATCGTTAAGCCCATAAATCCTAGTCTTTTGTGTCACTGGCTTTCATAAATTGTTCTACTATCTTATATTATCATAATTCAGTTATATTTATTTGATCTGTACCCACTGTAATAAAGCATAACTGCTGCTGTGATTGTCTATAAATAAGCTACCAGCTACTGGCATTATACGATACATTATTGCATATTTAATTATAGGGATACCTAATGGTATTTACCGAAGGCTAGATTATTCTACCGGCTTAGCTTATAAATCTATGCATAACTCAGCTAATAAACATGCATCTTGGAAGTAGTTACTTATTTTGAAGTGAATTAGTTTATTTTTTGATCATTTCGTGCTTTTCGTGATAACAAAGCAAGGGGCCATCACTTTGACAATAGTGGCTGAAAGGAAAGGAGTTATGCGTTGATCATTAGCCTGGACTTTATTGCCTAGATTCTTATTGCCTAGATTCTTATCAGCCTGGACTTTATTGCCTGGACTTTATTGCCTGGACTTTATTAGCCAGACATCATAGTCGAGTTCAACCAGGTTTTCAGAAACGTGACTTCATGAATAAATATAGCCAAATCTCATGAATCTGAACATTTATATACAGCAAGTAAATCACTTGCGTCTCATGCATTGTACCCGGCAGCTTGCCATTGACTGCATCTCATATTTTGTATCTGGCCTCTTTGACGAAGCTTCGGGCCTATAAGCACTTCTTCATTTGCCAGATTTGAATGCCCCGTTCAGCCGGTTAGCATATTTTCGGCTTGTCTTAAGAAGTCTTGGGCCATAGACCGTTTCGAGGAGTACCTCGGAGAAACGCTGGTGATTCCTCTAAACGGTAGTGATACTCTACTCGGAGAAACCGTCTCGGGTCCGAGGTCTGTGCCTCGGGCATTCTTGGAAGGCTACCTTGAATGGTGCGTTTGCAGCTTTGGGAAAGAACGTAGCACCAACATTTGTGCTTTGCTGCCAGTATAGAAGTTCATATAATATTAAACTGGGTGAAGATATAAAGCAGACATAAGCACAGAATCTGATCCCAATGACAACTGGGCAAGATCACGCAGTTCACTTGAGGAATTCTTGATGGACTCATCGGACTCGGAGCCGAACTGAAAAGAAGCATCTCGCCAGCAAGACCCCAAGAGATGAAACCATAGCGTCTCGTCCGACCTCGCGAGAGGGCCACAAGAAAAGCCCTTCTGCTATCGTTGGCCACAAGATCATGCAATCAGCAGTCCCTTGAAGAACAAAACAAGCATGGTCTCAGTCACCTTCCAACCAAGATCCGATACTCTCATGGATCAACATCCATGGACTTGACCCATGCCCCAGAAGGTGCTGGATTAAACTACTTCAACTGACTTTGGAGTTCAGAAACAAAGAGTTTCTTGAGAAGCGTTCAAACCAGTACAAGGCAATCAATCGAGAACTCACTGCCAATCGTGAACTCACTGCCAATCGTGGACTCACTGCCAATCGTGAACTCACTGCCAATCGTGGACTCACTGCCAATCGTGAACTCACTGCCAATTGTGATCTACATAACATCGACGATGTGGTCGACGCCGAAAACGTCCAAGTCACTCTGCCCGAGCCCAGAGAACGTCAGCAAATGCGGCTCAGAACATGGATGAGCAGAAGCCATTGGGGAACAAGAAAGCATCTTTTAAATAATTACAAGCACCTTTATTTTAGCAGAAGCCATTGGGGAACAAGAAAGCATCTTTTAAATAAGTACAAGCACCTTTATTTTAGCAGAAGCCATTGGGGAACAAGAAAGGAAGTCAGAAGAGCAAGATCGAGACTCCCAACCAGAGAAAGCTTCTCATGCTTGACCAATTCTGGGCCACTCTATGGAACCATTGAATGCCTTGGACTCCAGAGCATACGTTTCAGACTCTGATGTGATTGTGCAAGAGGACGAGCCCAGCGCAGTAGCTGTTTGTCTACAAGCAAAGTGATGGGCATGGCCACAAACTTCTCTGCAGATGACGATACCAGCGAACATGGAACAGAACGAACAGTTTCGCAAGAGTCGCCACAAAGCTCGAGAGGATTTCCAAAATATCATATTTAGATAGTATTAAATACAATAGATAAAACAATACGGACATGTCATGCAAGATCTTCTATAGTTCCTTTAGAAGAGCATGTGGAGTAGATGAGCTGTTGCAGTCTCTCGCGGTGTGGGGAATCCACAGGAGGTCAAAGTGGATCGGACTTCCTAAAACGTTGGACAACAGATGTATTGTCAATTGTCAAAGTGCGAGCTGGATTTGTTGTCTCCATTGCACGTTCTGAGAGATGCTCACGGTGTTTCCAAGCTAAGGTTGTCAGCGGTAACAAGATCTTGGAGTCTTAAATCTACGGTTTTAGCGGTAACAAGATCTTGGAGTCTTAAATCTACGGTTTTAGCGGTAACAAGATCTTGGAGTCTTAAATCTACGGTTTTAGCGGTAACAAGATCTTGGAGTCTTAAATCTACGGTTGTCACCGGTAACAAGATCTTGCAATCTTAAATCTACGGGAACAAGTACAGTGATGGAAAGATGAAAAGCACTTTGAAAAGGTGAAATAGTACGGGAAATTGTTGAAAGGGAAGGGCTTGCAGGTGGTGATAGTTTCTTTTTAACTCAATGGTGGGGGTAATAAAGTGAGGACAAGATCTTGGGATCTTGAATCTACCTTGGCCCAGAGATCGCAGACGACTTGTACTTCTTGATCCAGAAGGCTGCCGCCGTCAGTTTGAATTTGGAAATTCGAAAGAAGGTAACCCTCAGCAACTCTTTGCATCAAATCTGCTGCAGACTTCTTGATCAAGTTGCCAGACCACGCTTCTCTCGAACTGGGTGCATTGGCGAGCCCTTGTCAGTGGGAGAGCATGCACAGAACTGCCTCTATCATTGGCGACCGTGGTGTTTGGCGCTGCCGTTACCATTGTGGATATATGACCACAAAAAACTCTCGATGTTGGGGTGCCACACACTCAAGTGGAAGAGCTCACAAACGTTGGCGGAGGCGGGGGTTGCCCTGACGATGTTTGGAGTGCACGGCCATATTAAGATCAAGACCTACGGCCAGGAACTCTAATATCTGTTCTTCTTATTAATAGCTTCTTATTAATAGCTTCTTATTAATAGCTTCTTATTAATAGCTTCCTATACCTAATAGCTTCCATACCTTATAGCTTCTTATACATAATAGCTTATTATTCCTGATAGCTTCTTATACCTAATAGCTTCCATACATAATAGCTTCCATACCCAATAGCTTCTTATTCCTGATAGCTTATTATTCCTGATAGCTTACATACCTAATAGCTTCTTATTAATAGCTTCCATACCTAATAGCTTCTTATACCTAATAGCTTACATACCTAATAGCTTCCATACCTAATAGCTTACATACCTTATAGCTTCTTATACCTTATAGCTTCTTATACCTTATAGCTTCTTATTA
>NKYY01000040.1:0-43183 GCA_002370515.1 Metschnikowia proteae | reverse complement strand
AGAGATCGGTACACAATCCAGAGCCTATTGGTCAAAAATCAGTGCAAATTCCAGAATCTGTCAGCCAGAAACCAGCGCCTACTACAGAGCATGCCAGCCAAAGACCAGCGCCAAATTCAGAGTCTGTTCAACAGAGATCGAACAAGAGTCTAGAACCCGCTTCGCAGAAATCAGTCCAAAGTCCAGACTTTTCAGCTCAACTGAGCTCGAATTCCTCTGCGCAGCAGAAAACTTCGTTCAAAGTGAAAAGAGTGAACTATCAAGAGCCAAAACCAGAGCCAGAGGTTGATTCAGAAGAAGACGATGAAGATTCTTACGACGAGGAAGAAGACGAAATGCGGCAAAGGCAAGACTATAGAAAGTCAATGGCAGCAGCTACATTCAATTTTGATTTGTTCGATATCGACAATCCAGACAACACTTTGACCCAAGTTTTGTTGTACTTGGAGCACCAGACTGTGCAAGTGATATCTACTATCCAAGATTTGTTATCTGCAATCAAGAAGCCAGATGCAACAAGAGGCGAACTCAGAGACAACTCGGGAGCCATATCCGAAGTTATTCGGCAAATGACGGAGGCTACGAATACCTCCATGAATCAGACCAGAAACCACCAATTGAAAGAACACGGCAGTTGGGTTGTCAAGAGTCTTGATGATTGTAACCACAGGATGCATGCACTCTGCAAGCCTAATAGCGAAAAGGATGATTCCGAATTTGCTGACAGGCACTTCAAACAGAGACTTGCCGGCATCTCCTTTGACATAGCAAAGTGCACAAAGGAATTGGTCAAGACTGTTGAAGAGGCAAGTTTGAAGGAAGACATTGCCAATCTAGATGCTAAGCTCAGCCAGGTTGATGATTTGACCTGAATTGATACGGCGTAAGTAATAGAAGCGAGATTATGATTGGGTAGTTTAGTTGATGACGTTTAACGAATAAAATCAGAGAGAAATTTCTGGTGTGCTTTAGACTTCATTGTGTCCGTAGTGAATTTCTCCGTATCCTTAGCCTTACGCGAGAACGAAGTTTTGCTTCTCCACCCTCGTTTGACTGGAGCATTTCTTGACTCTGTGGGTGATGACTCTCGATGAGCTTGATTTCCGTCTCTAGTTTTAGCGAGTTCGGCCAAGAGCGCCTCCGTCTCATCGTCACTGTCCAGCTCTGATTCAGACGCGCTTGAGCCGCTTGGGTTTTCTGTATCCTCTTCCGCATGACGTGTGTGTTTCACCGAGTTCGAGTTGTCATCACTCCCAACTTTCACTTCTGCAGAATCATTAGGAAGTCCATCTACAGGCTCCATTTCAGTAATTTTAGGATCTAGTAATTTGGGTCTCTTTTCATTCCCATTCAATTCCTCCAAGGCCCTCTTCCCGGCCCTATCACTCATCTGGGCACCCGTGATGTCCAGACGGATCTTCAATTTGGTCTGTCCAGGCTGGGACCGGGCATGCTGAATGGTGTTCTTTATCGCGATGTCCCGGCCTCTTTTGCTCTCCAATTGCGGCCTGTGATTTGTTGTCATGGTGGTTTATGATACGTTCGCTTTATATTCTTTGTTTGATGGGCGTGTTATGGTGGTACTGGGGTTGGATGGTACTCAAGTGTGTTATCTTGCGATGATGAGATTGGTCATGTGACCGTGGGGTAGAAACGGTTCGACCGTGTGTTCTGGGGAAGCGCGGGGCACGGACGTCTAATTTATTCCCATGCGAGCCAGTCCTCAATGTTTGTTTTCCCAGCATTTGATTCTAATTTCAAGTCTCGAAAACGCAATGTTGGATGCTGCGTCCAATGCCGCTCAAAGCGGAAAAAGTGTGAGTTTAGCATCGACTCTCTGCTGAAGGGATGCCTGAGCTGTGTGCTCAATGGCAGACGGTGCAGTCTCGTCACCGAAGCTACTTCGAAGCGTGTAGCGAAACAACCATTACCATTTTCGAAAATATACGCATCTTCCTCCAATGGGGGGAATTTTGACGATGCTCAGGAGGCTTCTCCGCAGCCCTTTCCTTCTTCAACAGATCAAAACCGGGGAAAGGGTCTAGACATGAAACACACGTTGACGTTTTCGTCGGCTCCTGAAGCGCAGCGAACTCCACCACAGAAAGCTGTAAATGCAGAGCCTAGCGAAGGGAACGCCCAGTTGGAAAACCTAGCTGGATACGACTGCGACCTTGTGCCTGAGACGTTCAGCTTCGATGTCCTCAAGAGACTTTTCAACTATTCCGTGCCCGATATCTTCGGGAAAGTTGGACGTGACTTTAGCTCACGGTGCCATGCCAATACACTCTTGCAGGATGACTTGTTAATTCGACACACAAATGGGACTTTGCCAAGTGTCGTCAAAAGCGGCTCGTATATGTTGACCAGAGGCTTGCGAAATATAGGGCCTCCTCTGCGAGCCAGCCTCCAATTTTTACGGCTGATCTATGCCTTTACTGTCTCAAGTCCATCATTTCACTTCGAGATAGGGGAATTGAAAAGATTGTACGAAATTTACTTTTTCAAAGTAAACAATATTTTACCAATTGTGCATGAAGCTAGATTTTGGGAGCTGTACGAGGCTAGCAACCACTGTACTTTGATGGCTCTCGCCATGATACTTTTGGTCCTGAAGGACAATTTAGCCAAGCCGTTATTGAAGAAGGTTTTCTTTAGGAGCCAGCGCAAAACGAACACGATCATCTCACTGTTTGAAAGCTTCTCGGAAGATCAGTACATGAAAGCCTTGAAGGCGTTTCAGCAAGATACGGAAGCGAAGATCCGACAGCTTATGTTGATACTTGATCCATATCCTGAGACTACTAAGGTGGCCAGACTTACTGTGAACCTACTACTCTCGCTATCATGCGGATTTGGTAAGTTTGGGGGAGATACAAATGCTTCCGATGTGGACAAGGCACTAGGCTTAGCACTTTCCATGCATTTACACATAAAAAAAAGTCACAGGGATGCTCTTGACGATGGTGGCTTCGCAGATGAAACCAGAAGCTTTTGCTCCCAACTCTTTTGGTGCTGTTGGCTACTTGATCGATTCAGCGCAATGATTAACCATCGACTAATAGTCATGAAAAAGGAAGATTTCAATCTAGATCCTCCATACATGCACATGAATCTCCTACGACTAATTGAAGTGGTTCTGTCTTTTGAAAATATGTGCATTTATGTTTATCAGCCTGGCTACCCCCAAAGAATGGCTGAATTTACAAAGGCTGGACATCAACCACCCAAGATCTTCGACTTGATTGAATTTGAAACCTCCGAGTTTCAGTTTTGCGACCACGAGATTGCAAACAATGCACAGGTCTATACTCCATTACTCAGCCCTAATGATTTCAGGAAAAGCTCACCAACATATACTTCCAACACTATCCATTTTTTGACTCGTCTTATCAACAATACTACAATATCCATCGCTCAAGAGCTCAAGTTTCGAGACCCAAAGATTGATAATGATGACGCTAGACTCAGCATGATAAAGGCATCCACAAACATTCTCTGGTATGTGAAGAAACTAGATGACGACTTCAAAATGAATATTCCCTTGATACCATTTATTCTTACACTTACTCTTGGCTGTTCCTTGACCCGCTACGCCAACATGAAAATATCTCCTGTTCTTCATCCCGCTATGCCCCAATTCGAACTCTCGGATAACTTTCATGAGCTCAAAAAATACAGAGATTTATGGTCGACGGTTGATGAGCTTTGCTGCATGCTCGAAGATCATTTCGAGTTGCATGTAAACAGGAAAAGGCGGGCTTTTGAACGATCCAATTGCGAAAAGCCGTCAGTGGTTGATGGTGCTTGCTTTAATAATACGACTTTGACGCAGGGGCCCGGGTCTGCAGCACCAATCCGTGACATCATCCATCTTAGCGACGACAAGGCATATTGCGATAAGTCCCCGGAATTCTGCCTCAACGAATTCGGTACTACGGAGGATTTGTACAAGCTTGTGGAAAACGACTTCTTCTTTAACTGCATTTTTAAAAGCTACGGCAATAATTAACGTGTCATTAATTTCTATATATTGATTGAGAGCTATTCGTCCTCAAGATCATCTTCCCATCCATCTTCGAGTTCCTCGTCATCTCGCTTAGATGGCATCAACTCGCTCATCACTGGCCCTCCAAATGCTCGAAGCATTTCTGAGACCTGCTCTACCACGTCTGGGTCAGAAGCCTCTGCATCACCACTATTCATCACCCGATAGCCCTGGGTGAGCGAGGACTTGGCATCATTAATACACTGCACCACTGTCTCTTCGGAACACCCCTTTAAAACACCATTGTCTAAGTCTCTATAGTCGCCCTCGACTGGGTTGGATGCGGTGTAGGAACGCTTGGCTTTGAGAACATACGACAATGCCTCCATGTAGTAGCAGTCCAACGCGTTGTCATTAATATCTGAGATGGCAGAGCATATCTCAGGCACGAGGTCGTACATGGCCAACTCTAAAGCAAATCTCGAGAGGCCTAAAAGTGGCTGCATCAACTCGACGTACTCAATCGACGATTCGTCACCCTCTCTGTGTTGTTGTTTTTCCAAATCGAGCTTCTTGGCAGAGAACAACTTCCACGATGTAGTCAATGCCTCCTCTGCCTCTTCCTGTCTCTGCTGGGAAATTCTAATCAGCGCCAATAAAGAGTAGGCCTCTGGGTTATTGTCATCGATAGACAACGAGTGGGAGATAAGCTTGTCACACTGGGCCTCTGCTTCAGGCTCCATGCACAAGTCGGTCATCCAGATCTCAATCTCGGCGAAAATGGCTTGATTGAGCTTCTTTATTAGGTAAAGCGCAAGCATTTCCGACGTTTGGTATAGGCGGGCCAAATCGATCAAAACTGGGTCCGTTTCGCCCTTGTTATCAGTGACATTCTGTAGCTGCTCCTGCAACTTCAGGATGGCAACATCCAAATAGGCACAGCCGTCACGTCCACCAATAATCTGGCCAAGGTACAAAAACTTCTCCACACCCAAGGCGGCCTCGGGGTCTAGCTCAATGGCCTTCATCAAGACGTTGTAAGCTGTTTCAACGTCGCTTGCCTCAAGAAGACACTCGCCAAAGATTTGCAAAAGTGGAACGTTTTCCGGGTTTTTGGCCACCTCCGGCGTCAAAAGAGCCAAGGCCTCTGCCTCTTTAGCATTCTGTATCAAAGCACGTGCTTCATTGATGGTATCCTCCATGGTGATGAGTAAGTAGGTACAATGATTTTTCGCGATGACCACGCGCTTTCCCACTATGATATAAACTATACAGTGGAGCCGCACGGTTACTACCAGGCTCTTCTTCCCGAAAAATACTTGCGGGTCTGTGTTTTGCAGTGGCATGTCCAGATTATAGTTACCACTCGGAACTGTTGAAAATACGGTAATTCACCCACTTACTGAACTCTTCCATTCCTAGCAATCTGGCCATCGCCATGGCACTGCTAAGCGATTTGCTGGAGTTTCAACGCACCCGAAAACTCGAACAGGACTACTATCTTCTACACTTAGTCTATCACCGCAACCATAATCAGCATAGTTCGCTGGTTTGGTGGAGACAATTTAATGTGCTTCATCGATGGGTCCGCAAGCTTCTAGACAAGCTTCTCACATTGGAGACGTCCAAGAAATCGGCAGAGAAGATCAGGCTTCGCAAGGAGACGCAGAAAATCGTTCAATTCTTAGTCAGGGGAGGCATTTTTCACAATGCTTACTATGCATTCAATGGCATTATTGCCCTAGGGCATTTCATAAACTTGGGCCTCGGCTTACTTGCCATAACCAGTTCGTTACATTCTCTGGTGATGTACATGTATGGGGAAATGGTGAATTTGCCTCAAGCTAGAACACCCAAAGCAATGGAAGCTCCAGGCCCCGACGAAGACGACTTAGGGGAGGAAATCATATGCGGGGCTGGGCTGGTCCTAGATCCAGGCACGTATGTGTCAGATAATGTGAGTGAGCGCACGCTTATGGAGCCTGAGAGGGTTGAGCGAAAGGAGAAGACCAAGAAGACGGAGAAGCCGCAGAGGAAGGAGCGGAAGGAAAAGAAGTCAAAGAAGAAAAAGCCGAGAAACGCCATTGACGATATCTTCGGCTAGTACGAATAAAAATTCATTACTATTTGCATGCCGGGGCTGCACCCATATATATCCATATCCTTCCCAAAAGGTCATTATTATAATCCCATCGACGCTAACGTCTTTCTCGAGTCACTCAACATCAATGTATATACTGCGACATGAAAGGTTGTGCAACGTTCGAGTAGCCGTGGAATGGTCTCATGTTATGCCCGTTAACTGGGCCCAAGTTGTTTTGGAAGGCGTCCGAGAAACCCATTTGCTCAGTGTCGAGGCAGAACTCATCACCGTAGTCATCTTCCATCTTGTAACTCCGTGAAAAGTTATGAGCCAGTGGGTTGAATACAGAGCCGGAAGGTTCAAGCGGGCCGAAATTGAGACTTGTCTTCTGCATTTGTCCGCGGATCGAGAGTGTCATGTTCAAAACTGTGGACGGACTTATTGACTGTGTGGGAGACTCATCCATCTCATGTAATGACGTACTGAGCGCAGGAGTGTTGATGGAGTTTGGCGTACTCAAAGCAGGGGATACCGATCTTGCTGGGTGAGAATCGCCACATACACCTCTTCTGTCCTGCTTCTTTTGCAATTTCATCATGCGGTGCATCTGCTTCTTCAAGCGGTTTTTTATACGAGACTTTCCTTTGAACCCTTCGGGGAGGTACCGACACTCGTGTCCCTCGATGTGGATTTCACTCCATATTTCAGCATTTTCAAACCAGTCTCCACACATGGAGCATTTTCCCTCCGAGTTGGGACGGTCCTTGATACTGGTTCCATCGGGGTATTTGAAATGGCGGGTTTTCAAGTGAGTTTTATAAGTGTCACGGCGAGAAAATGCACCGTTAGGATGGCATTGATGGACATGATCCTTTTCATCCTTGTAAAAAGAAGATTTATGGAATGGGCACTTGTAAGCCTTTTCAGAAGAGTGCTTCTTCAAGTGGCGGGTTAAATACCCCCTCAAACGAAATTTAGCATCACAGTGGGGGCACAGGTGAATACCATAACCTTCGCCAGTTTCTTCTTCTTTCGCACGCTCTTCGCTGAATGTGGATGAGGGCGTGCTCATTTGCACAGATGGAGACTTGTTCCCATTCACGGAGTCATTATTTGAGGATGTGGAGGTCACAGGCGACAAAATTTCTGACCTCTCTTCTTTCCTTACGACTCTCGAAACTTCTGGATTCTGCTTGAAGGCATCTAAGTTTGAATCAGCCAGATTATCGTCCGTAAAAACCCACTCAATTTCGCCCTTTTCATTTTTGAATGGGAGAAGACGAGTGGTGAGTCCTGTGGAGCACGGGTGAGGAGAGCTCACGATATCTTCGTGCTCAAGAGACAGACTGACATCCAATGCACCGGACGTCTGGACAATTGAGGGAAATAGAGGCGGAATGTTCTCTGAACTTGTTTTCAGAGCCGACTTCTTTGACTTTGCTGATGACACATCAGATAGGAAAAACGATATTATCAAAGTCATAATACAAAGAAACGAGCCAAGGGTGGGATAAGAGAACGCATCGTACAATACTGATATCAATCTCTGATCTATATTTTCAGAATTGAGAAGCCCTTTCATTATAATAGTTCAAAAGACTCAAGGCGACTGAAATTAACTGTAGTAACTCGATTGTTTGTATAAGGAAGTAAAATCGAGTATGAATGACCGGGAACCTCGAAAATGTCTCAAGTGATGATGCACGAAGACAAAGAGAGCAAACGTATGCGGCGCGGGCTATATGCTTGTCGGATGTATCGGAATAAGCAGATCTGTGTTCCGAGAGGTGTAATTGGTGTAAAGTCTGAGCGAGATGTTAATTCAAATTTCCGGGGTTGCCACTTTAGGGATGGTGAGCTCTTTTTAGATATTATTTTTGTCCTTGTCGCACCGTGAGTGTAGCGGTGCGCGCACGACATGGGGTGACAACGCCCTGGTGGATACACTACTTGCTGTGACAAACTGCGCATGTAAGCCATTGTTCAGCCAAAAGATGCTCATGGTGCGGCTGCGGGGCCTGCACTATGTATGTACCTTAGAAAGTAACTGGCGACCCAGCGGATGCACTCGCGCCTCATCAAGAAAAGTTTTGGTCGCTGGTATAGTAATCCAATATGTTGGGGAAAAGAAGAGTCTGCGTGGTGACCATCTCTGCCAACTGTGCCACATCTAAGTACACGTCTTCTGTGGGAAAGTGTTCCTGTTCAGTGGTGCTCACCTCTTGTGCGTAGTTCCCATTCATGTGGCCCAAATCTCCATTGAGCGCGCGCACAGCCATACCCTCGAATGTCATTACTGGCCCGTCCAAGACGTGGGAATTGTGAGATCCGGGAGGTCCGCCCTCGTTGTTTTCCGAGATGCGTGCCCTATGCCTGATGTCTTTTTTCTCCTCTCCTTCGGCTTTGACGAACACTTCTTCGTAGAATCCCGGTGATGTGATGGGTAAAAGCACCGGTAGTTGAGTTTCCACATCGTCCACATCGCTCACCATCTCGTTTACCGAGAGTACGCATTTAGGCTTGGAGTGCTTGCTTTTAGCAGACTTTTCAGCTCTTAAAACTAGGCCGAAATCGAGATTTCCGATATGGTTCAACACTTCGCGCACAAACCACCAATGTTGGGCATACCGATTGAGTTTCTCGAGATAGCCGTCGCCTAGTTTGAGTAAGTCTTTAAGCCGCTGCTCTGGAATGGCTATAGGCTCCTCTTTGAGCCCCAAGTATGCGGACCTTGCGGCCATTGGCACGGAAAATGCCACTAAAAGGATCAGCGGAATGATTGGGGTGGAAATCACGAGCTTGAGACCTTGGCGGTCTTCCACAAGAGTCAAGATCTCGTGGAGTCGTTCGCATAGGAGCAAGCTTATATCATCGATTTTATGACTCTCTCGCAGACACCTGAGCTGGCCCGTCCTCAATACGAAAGCCATCTGGTTGCATATAATCCTCTCCAACGCGTAGACCATTCTGTCTTTATATTTCTCGACCGGGAAATTAGGTAAGTGACCGTGACATTTATCTTGAAATTTCCTGTACTCGAGTAGGGTTGCAGCCACTGTCTTCATATCCGCCAAGATGTCCAATTCTCTTTGGATAAACTTGATGGGGTCGAATTCTGGATCCCCAGGAAGAGTATCCCTATGCGACACTAAATTACCCTTACCATCCTTTCTTTGGGGTCGGAACACGAGTGTTGTCATATCGTCAAGAGCATATGCTAGATGAACGAGCCGGTTCAAATGTGGCAGCTCTTTTGGAAGCTCGATATTGAAATCAACCCGCTTGATATACATGGCCTTTCCGTTCATCAAAGCATTGAAGCGGTCGAAAATGAAAATCACCCACCATAAATTCCTCAAATAGAACGACTTCTTTATCGCCCCTGCATCAGCAATTTTCTTGTGGAAAAACTCCTGGTGAATTAGTAGAGAGTAGGCATAACTTGTGCAGTTGCCAATATCCTCGGAACTCTGTTCGTTTCCGAAGTTGTTGAATTTGAATGTGAGAGAGAGAAGAAGCAGGGTCACCAACCTCGTTAACTTCTCTGTGTCTCCCAATTCGGGGAGAAAGATGAGGATTTGGCGAATCTTCATCTCCAAGTCTTTGAGAAACCGAAAATAGTTGGCCTCGAAACCAATTTCGCTGTTGACGAAGGAGCGAGCTAAAATAGGAGCAGCAAGCTCGTCTCGTGCCGCATTCAAGACCACAGCGTACGCAACTATACTGGGGATTTTGTTTCTTTTGTAGAGCTCCCAGAACTCTTCCTCGAAGATTATAGGGAATATCGAGTTAACCTTGTAAAAAAATATTTCGAAGAGACTGACGAGGTCCGCATCTGAAATTATACAGAATCCTGGAGTATCAAGCGTGAAGGCATGAATGCTAAGCAAAAAGCGAAAGTGCACTGTATCGGAAGAATCAAGAGATTTGCCTTCGATATGGCCGTGCGTGCTATAGCCGGTCGTTCTTCTAGACAGAGCCAGAATTGAATATAACCTGGACTTCTGAATCGAGGTATTAAAGTTGAATTTTTCTTTGAGAAACTGGGAGTCCACCGAGTTGATGACACGCTCGGCATCCACTGCGTCTATGCTGGTGGACGCCACGGAATTTTCGGAGCTCAAAGGACACGGATACTTTGCGTTGTACGGTGTCAGGCTCGAAGCTCCCAGATGCGATGTTCGCAAATTGGCCTGAGCGAGTGTCGGCATGTTATGATCAACCGTGGGAACTCGGAGATCAACATCTTTATTGACGGTATCCCTGTTTTCTGATTTTTCATTCGAAAGCAGCGATGCATCCCCTTTGAAAGTCGAAAATTTGTGACTCAACACACCATTTAGGGCATTGAACTCGTTTTTTTCCGAGGAAGACGGTTTGAGAAACTGCTCAAAGGCCTTAGAATGAGAATTGGATTGCGTTTCCCCCTTGCGTTTCTTCTTCTCAGAGGCGGAGTCGTTGCTAGAAGATAGCGTCAGGGTCCGTTCGGTGGGAAGCAAGTCGCAAGCCCAGCCGTTTATTCCACAGTTGTCACAGCCATTCTGCTCGTAATTGTCCAGAATTACACATCGGATGCGTTTACTGCGGCATTTTCTACAACACTTGAACGCTCTTTTGCGAGTTTTGTAGTTTGTGTTGAAAGCAGGAAACACGAAATGCTCCATGGGTCTAAGAGTGGGTTCTCTCTGAAAAACACGCGTATTCTTTTTCGATGCTCAACCGCCCCCCATGAGACGCCGATGTGGGGTAGTTTGGGTTAGGCAGTGCATAACGGCGGCGCATATTACACCTAAAAGGGCGGGCCAAGCGGGGCACCGCATGCAGCACGCTTTCATGAAAGCGGCTAAATTTCAGCGAGGAGCGAGTAGACGAAACGGGATATCAGGAAAGAAGTCCAAAAATACCTTACCTGAGCTTCCAGTCAAGCGTCATGAAAGGCGTTCCAACTGTTTGACCTGCGTGCCTCGTTTTTCGGGGGTGCGTTTTTCTCACACACTCCGTAGGCATCTCTGACACATACTAGCATGTACGATCTCGCCGACTTCAAACATGACTCTATTTTTAGAGTGAAAGATAAATATTGGTTCCACGAGACGAGTGAAGAGGCTTTTCCCGGTCAAGCGTTCGGCTTGGAAGTGGCTCAAATCTTACATCATTCCCAGTCACAGTATCAGGACATACTCATATTTAGGTCTACCACATTCGGAAACGTGCTCGTCTTGAATGGCATAATCCAGTGCACGGAGAAAGATGAATTTGCATACCAAGAGCTCATAACACATGTGCCTATCATGAGCCACCCTAAGCCATCCAAAGTCTTGGTTATTGGCGGAGGTGACTGTGGTGTGGTGCGGGAATTAGTCAAGCACATAGGCAAAGGAGTGGAGCAAATCACCATGGTGGAGATTGACCGCAAAGTGATTGATTTGAGTATTGAGTTTTTACCCGAGATGGCCAAATTCCATGACCATCCCGATGTCAACATCGTCATCCAGGACGGGTTCGAATACTT
This sequence comes from Metschnikowia proteae, assembly GCA_002370515.1. Classification (NCBI taxonomy): domain Eukaryota; kingdom Fungi; phylum Ascomycota; class Pichiomycetes; order Serinales; family Metschnikowiaceae; genus Metschnikowia; species Metschnikowia proteae. The sequence goes on along the minus strand of NKYY01000040.1, from coordinate 31,600 downwards.
GCAAAATATTAAAGATGAGAAGGAGGAGCACAAGTTTGACGTGATTATCACAGACTCGTCCGACCCCGAAGGACCAGCCGAGGAGTTTTTTGAGGTGAATTACTATACGCTCTTGAAAAATGCAATCAAGAAAGATGGTGTGGTGGTTATGCAGAGCAGTGAGAATATTTGGTTGAACCTTGACTATTTATCTGAGCTCATGGGTAAGACTCGCCAAGTCTTCCCAAACACAGCATACTGCCAGTGCTATATGCCGTCATACACCAGCGGGCAGTTGGGGCTTATCTTGGCTACGCAGGATACGACGAAGGATTTGCTGAAGGCATTGCGCGTTTCCGATGAGGAGGACACATTGTTCAAATACTACAATTCCAAAGTGCATGCGGCTTCTTTTGTCATACCAAACTGGGCTGCCAAAGCTCTTGACAATTGAGGAACTTTAAAATCATCAAGCCGAGACTCAATGAACATTATAACGTCTTTCACGTTGACATTAATCAGCGCCGTCTTTCATCGTGAGAATCAGCGCTAAAAGAAGCCACATTACTCACCAATAGCTATATTGTTCAATAGACGCTCCCCTGCCAGTAAATTCATCCAAGCCAGATACAATTGTGCAATCTATTATGTCTTGATGTTTACTTAGCTGAAAACGCGTAGGGACCAGCCGCGAAAGGCCGGTCACGTGGCGCCATCCACGACTCCCACCACCCCGAAAAAAAAAGCCAAATTTTTACACATTTACACTACTACCACAACACGACCTTTTGAACACTAATATTTTGCACCCAAATTCCACGCACATGAGCCACGAAGAAGACTTCACAACAAATATCGACGAGCAGTTGCTCACTGCCGTGAAAAATCAAGTCAATGGTCATGATCTTGATGACTCCCACCGTGCTAAGATTGAGGACAAAGATCTCGTCCAGGATCACGATCTACTGAAGCTGCAGGAACAGAGGGCTGCTGAGGCTGCTCAAGCTGCTCAAGCACAGGCACAAGCACAGGCCTTATATCATCACCAGCAACACCTCCATGACGTTGAAGACTCCGAGTATAACATCCAAATTCCCGAGCCCATAATAGATTCTCGGCTGAAGATCTACCCCGTGAATGAGAACACCATAACACACGAGGGTAATTTGATAACACGTCCGTTTCCGGAGCAAATGTTCCATGCCCGTCACGAGCTCAATGAATTCATCTCCGAGTTTGCTAGGGACAACGGTTTTGGCATTGTGATTGCTCACTCCAATAAGAAAGCCATCTACTATACGTGTGAACTTGGAGGACGTTATCGCCATAAAAAGGGCAAGACGATCCAGCAGCAGCAGGAGGAAGAGGCGGAAAGAGAGCTCAATGAGTCGGGAACTGCCTATGTTCTTGATTCCCACGCCAGGACTAAGAAATTACGGTGTCCTTTCTCCATGACCGCTTCTTACCGCAAGTCCAATCTGATTTGGTCATTGCGTACAACATGCAACGAGCACAACCACCCTCAATTGGACCCATTATCCAATCACCCTATGTTGCGCAAGCGTTCCGACGAGCTCAATTTAATCATCTTGGACCTCTATAAAGTGGGCACCAAACCGTCGCACATCGAGGCGAAAATCAAGCATCAGTTTCCAGATGTTTTGATTAAGCGCGAGGATATTTACAACGAGATAAGGGGATACAAGAGGAAGCTAAAGAAGCAAAACAAATTTATGCCTGGAGGATTGGCCTCTAATGGTGTGAAGAGGCGCCGCAACGCAGCATCCTATCATGAAGTAATGGAGGGAGACGACGATGACGAACACGATGAGGTCTTGTCGTACGAACTCGAACGCCAAAGACAGGATGCAGAGTTGCAGAGACAGCTCCAGGCTGCCGAAGCTCATCACAACCATCACCACCATGGTATTGCACACCCGCATTCTCTTTCACATCACCCTCACTTGGACGAACAACAACTACAACATTATCAACACCAACTGCAGGCTCATGGTCTTCATGATAGTGAACAAAACGACAATACTGCCGCTGCTGCCTTTGCTGCGGTTGCGAATGCGGCGCATTCTAATGAGGCTGGTGACTTATCGATAGACAACATCGACAGCAGGTTGGTTGGCGAGTAACCATGTAACATAGTGTATATTATATTTACGGATAACAGACGTTTTCATTGACATTTAATCGTGTATTATGAAAAACTAAACTAAATTTTCATGGTTTCCAAAATTTCAATTGCCCGCGATCTTTCCTCGAAGATCCGGGTGAGTTCCCCGACCTTTCGGCCTCGTATCACAGGCAACTTGGGAGCTTGGAATGCTTCTGGGGTTTTTGAAGTCTTAACACTCGGGGTATGTTCCTGCGCTTCTTTTTTCTCAAACTTGTATTTCTGGGGTGGAAACTGAACTTGAATGGATGGTGACCGGCCATGCTTTTGTGCGCCGGAAGACTTGGTCTCTGAAGATGGAGAGCTTTTGTTTTGGCCACTCTCAGGAGCTAAGGAGGTTGTTTGCGGCTGGATTTCGTGAATTTCGTTATCTGTGTGTCTGTAACTGGAACTGTCTTCAAATGGATTTTCCAAGAAACTCCTGTCAGCATTTAATTTAGTAGAATGAACATATGTGGAGTTGCTTTGTAAAGACGAAGAAGATAGATCAAAATCCAAGACGTGTTCATTATCATTTTTGGGCTCAAGGCTGCGATCTTCCTCTGAGGAATCCCCGCCATCAATGGAGATGCTATGGGACATGTTGTACAGCTCATCAATGGTTGCATCGACTAAGTGGTTCCCATCTATAACTTCCTGCACGGCTTTGAATTGTTTCAGATATATGGGACGTATGCGGTGCCAGTGCACAATTACATTTTTTAGATACCTCACTGCCACGGAAACTCTGGGTTGGCTGTGATGCGAGATGGGCTCGTGGGTCAAGGAGTGGCTGAGACTTTTCAGGATTGACATGGGGGTGTGTTTCGTGGTTTCAGATGCAGACACAACCCTAGAGCAAAGATCGAGGATTTGAAAGAGCACCGCACTCTTGTTCCTTCGTTGCATGAGTTTATCGAAAATGTGGATGGTGTAGTCAAAATCATCTTTCATAGGTAGCAGGATCCGGTCGACCGGCAATAATGGCTCCGATACTTCACTAAGAATTTTTTTGAAACAGGACGCAATGCAATTGAGGTCCCAGTCGTTGATCCAAATGAGCTGGTTACGCATCAAACAGAGAAATAAAATGTCGGTGTTCAACTTTTTTCCTGGCCTGTGGAAGAGAAGCTCGACGTTCTGTGCATGGGTATCGATGATATGGAAGATCTGGTAGAAATGGTGGTAAAAAAGTGGGCTCAGATGGAGCAGGTAGTCTGTCGAAGGCTTGATGACTGGATTGATAGGGCTATGCAACTTTAGTGTGGGAGAGAGTGTCACCTGACAGTCGTGCCGGTATATGTTCAATGATAGCTTGAGGCGAGTGATATCCACATAATTGGAGAGTTCAGACAAGGAGACGCAGCTAATTAGGAAGTTCTTAGAAGGCAGGCGGTTCTGGAAAAGGCTCTGGAGGTTCAAGTTGTTGATGCTTTTCCGGGATAAAAGGTAATTGGAGAAGATCTGACAGGTGGACTTCACAAACCAACTTTCGTGGACGGCGATGATCTTGTGAAGATTCTCAACGTTGGTCCTTTTTGCGGAGTCCTGGGTCAAAAACGCCTTGAGGAAACTTATGCCCCACACCCAATTGATATTGTTAAGGCCACAACTAAACATGATCACAACATACGGCTCCTGCGGAATTCGATTCATGAGGGTGGGCACGAATAGATTGTAGTTAATCTCCTCAAGCAAGGGTAGATACGACGTGTCGAAAACATATATTGGAAGGCCCGAGTATGCATCTGTGATATCGGCCTTATAGAATATGCGATCCATTTTGGCTACAGGCTGAGGCGCCAGGCAGTAAAGAATGCTAAGTAGGGGCTCAATTTGTTCTTGCCGTTTAGGCAAATATCAGTGTGATGTGAGGAGAAATGAAGTGCTTAAGTTGCAGTAGTAAACGCGTGTGCGAGCTTAGCTTAGGTCTTAGCAGACTTCATTCGTATTCGCGCTCGCACATGGAGCTGATCCGGGGCCCGACCCAAACCGAGCCTAGTGATGGAAAATAAGAATTTTCCAAATTTAGAATTTATGTAAGGATCATCAGCCCCTATGGTGCTCTGGAATTGCTTAATGCTCTTGCACAAGTTATGTAGAATTTACGTTTCTATCTGGATGCCGGGCAACTCGATTTTTATTGTGTTTAACATGTGTTAAAGCGAAGGTAACCAGAAAAGGCTTCCCATTTTATCAGGCCAGTTGAACCCAGTAGGAAAACATCATGTGAGCAGAATGTCGACGATACCCCCATTGTCTTGAGAATCGTCTGAAGTTCTTGTTATCTCGTTGGGGTCACGTGACCCGCTCTCGTTTGCCACACTCGCTAAAATGTCGATACTCACCCCGCCGTCCATCCAGTATAGAATACAATCATGGCTCCAGTGCAAGACCTGAGTCAATCCACGGAGGTGGTAAACACAAAGCCAAAGCAGGCTAAAATTGACAAAGAGGAGCTTTCCGAGGAAGACCAGAAGTTGAAAGATGACTTGGAGGCTTTGGTGGAGCGCTTGAACGAGCCGGGCCAGAATGAGGCTGCCTACACCGAGGTCTTGAATTCTATGAAGACTCACATCAGGGACTCTACGTCCTCAATGACTGCAGTACCCAAGCCTTTAAAATTTTTGAGGCCATTTTATGGCGATTTGACGGGCTTATATGATACTTGGTCGAAGGACAATTTCTCTTCCACATTAGTCAGCTATTTTGCCGACGTCCTTTCTGTGTTAGGTATGACTAGTTCCGATGAGGATGTGGCCGATACTTTAAAGTACAGGTTGCTTTCGGGAAGTGATTCTATCGCAGATTGGGGCCACGAGTACATGCGCCACTTGGCTCTCGAAATCGGCGAATCATACCAAGATAGCCTCGGCTCTGACGAGCAATATACCAACTCTTTGATCGAATTGTCATTAAAGATTGTTCCATACCTCTTAAAGAATAATGCTGAAGCTGACGCTGTTGACTTGTTGATGGAAGTCGAAAGTATCGAGAAGTTGCCCCAATTTTTGGACGATTCTACTTTTGCTAGGGTTTGTCTTTACATGGTAAGCTGTGTACCCCTCTTGGCTCCTCCTGACGACTTGTCTTTCTTGAACACTGCGTTTTCCATCTACCTTACCCATAACCAACTCACTCAAGCTTTGATTTTGGCTATTAAGTTGGACAGTGAGACTTTAATTAACCAAGTCTTTGAAAGCACAGATGACCCAGTTATCCACAAGCAATTGGGCCTCATTTTGGCTTCTCAGTTCAACAGATTCACTTACCCTGGTGATAAAGAAGGTATACAAGAGACCATATCCAATGTGAAATTGCCTGAGTACTTTGCTTATTTGTCTAAAGAACTCAATTTGTTAGAGCCAAAAATTCCAGAAGATATCTATAAGTCACATTTGGAGGACTCGAAGTCTTCATATGGTTCCGGCTCAATTGATTCTGCCAAGCAGAATTTGGCCGCATCTTTCGTCAATGCTTTCACCAATGCTGGCTACTGCAATGATAAATTAGTTTTGCAAACTGGAAAAGATGAAACCAAGTCATGGATTTACAAAACAAAGGGCTCGGGAAAGATTTCCTCTACTGCCTCCATTGGTTCTATCTACCAATGGAACATTGATGATGGTTTGCAAGCATTGGATAAGTACACTTATTCCAACGAAGATGATATTAAAGCTGGTGCCCTTTTGGGTATTGGTATTGTCTCTGCTAACATTCACGATGACGCAGAAGCTGCTTTGGCTTTATTACAAGAATATGTTACGGACCCAAAGAAGGTCATGCAATCGTCGGCCATTATGGGCCTTGGAATTGCCTTCGCTGGATCTGGTAATGAAGACGTCATGAATTTATTGTCTCCAATTATCAGTGACACCGATGTGCCCTTGGAAGTTTCTTGCTTGGCATCCTTGGCTCTTGGTCTTGTTTTCGTCGGTACTTGCCACAGTGACATAACTTCAACTATATTGCAAACTTTCTTGGAGCGTGATGTGTCTCAATTGAACAACAAATTCATCAGATTCTTGGCCTTGGGTGTTGGTTTCTTGTACATGGGCAAGACCGAGAAGATCGATGACGTTTTGGATATCATCGATGCCATTGAACACCCAATCAACAAAACATTGAAGGTCTTGGTGAATATTTGTGCATATGCTGGAACAGGTAATGTTTTGCAAATACAGTCATTATTGCAAATGTGTTCGGCAAAGCCCAAGGATGATTCTGAGGAGATTAAGAAAATGGGTGAAAATGAAGATGAACAACAATTGGATGCGACTACAGATGCTGCTTCAGACAAAACAGATGCTAATACCGAGTCCGCAGATGACAAGAAGAAAGAAGAGGCTAGCTCTGATGTCAAAGAAGAAAATGAAGAGGAGGATTCTGAGGAAAGGGATGGAGAAGGAGAATTATATCAAGGTTTCGCTGTCATGGGTCTCGCATGTATTGCTATGGGCGAGGACATAGGCCTGGATATGGTTTTACGTCACTTCTCCCATTTGATGCATTATGGAAATCCTATGATCCGCAGGGCTGTTCCGTTGGCTATGGGACTTGTTTCTGTTTCAAATCCTCAGATGAAGGTTTTCGATACACTCTCCCGTTACTCGCATGACCCAGATATGGAGGTATCGCAAAACGCTATTTATGCCATGGGATTGGTTGGCGCTGGTACCAACAATGCAAGATTGGCACAGTTGTTGAGACAATTGGCGCAATATTATTCCAAATCCCCGGATTGTTTGTTCATGGTGAGAATTGCCCAGGGATTGTTATACTTGGGTAAAGGGACTCAAACATTGACTCCATTCAACTCTGAAAGGAGTATCATGAATAAGGTCTCGTTGGCCTCTTTGATGACAATCTCAGTCTCTTTGCTAGATCCTAAGAGCTTCATCTTGAACGACTCCATGACTGAAACGACACATCAATTGTTGTACTTCTTGACTCCCGCAATAAAACCAAGAATGTTGGTGACTGTCGACGAGGAGATGAACCCTATTAAGGTCAACGTGCGAGTTGGTCAAGCAGTCGATGTTGTTGGACAAGCCGGAAAGCCAAAGACCATCACGGGATGGGTCACTCAGGCCACGCCTGTTTTGCTCAATCATGGAGAAAGAGCAGAGTTAGAGAACACCGAGGAGTGGATTAGTCTATCTCACAGCTTAGACGGGGTGGTTATTTTGAAGAAGAACCCTGACTACATGGAGGTCGATAACTAGCGTCATTCAATGAGTTAAGTATTTGAATAGACCCTAACAAGAGAGAAAAAATGTAGAATTGAACTGTATTGTGCGGTTTATTTATTTGTTCGGTGTGTCTATGCGTGAGTCTACTTAAACTCAGGGGCCTTTCCTGCCATCATCAATCCGACAATGAGGCCGAACAAACCCAAAACCGATCCGAAAATCTCTATGACTAAGATCTTCACAAATAAGGAGGAGTCGGCAGCGTCACTGATTGCCGCGGTGGAACCCGTTATTCCGACGGCAATACCACACAACAAGTTGGAAAGTCCAACAGTAATTCCGGCCCAGAACAAGGCAAATCCAGTGTACAAGTTTTCCTTTGTGTATAAAGATGTCTCGGGCACGTTCGACACCTTGGCGGAAAACACAATGGCCATGATCAATCCATAAATGGCGACGACTTCACAGAAAATAATGGAAATCAAATTTTTTGTAGTGATTCTTGGAGCCTTCACACCAGCACCAAGAATGGAAGTACCGGTGACAAAGATACCCCAGGCAGCGCCGACGACAGAAAACCCAATGCACGCCGCAATACCCAAGTTGGCCCACATGTATGGCGAGGTGGTCTCTAGGAATTCACCTACATTGAAGGACTCACCTTCACCTTGGAAGAGAAGGTAGCCTCCAACGGTTAGAAGGGTGGTGGCGACAATAGCTTGTGTGACCGCCATGTTTAATGTGTGAGTAAGTAGGTATGGGAGTGGGTGAGATTATCGACGATATCATTGAGGACGGAGGTACGGATGCACCGTGCGAGCCCCAGCCAGGACGATACCCAGCGCAAAGCTGAGTTAGATAAGCTTCACTCTTTGACCTGAAAAAGAAAATTCCGATCCAAATCCATCATGATGATTTTATCGTCGAAAAGACCAGGGCCCATCTCATGCGTCTTTCTGTCGTGCAAGATCCTATTCATGGCTGACCAATCTGCGCAAGTTAGCCCGACGCGCAGTTTCTCGGTGTTGTCAGGAGGTGCTTTACGCTAGAATTTTGGACTCTGTCGTAAGATGAATAAGACCACTTAATGTCTTGAATCCAGGATGATGCAAATTTCACATGATGCAAGAAAGCATCACGTGCATTTCATGTCTGCTATTGAGTGAGTCAATTAAATTTATAGTATAAGAGAGAGGGAGGAATGGCTGGGATTGAATCACACTCTAGGAGACGTTTTGAAATACAGAGTCTTGCACATGAACAAGCCCTTCGTCTTGGTGGTGCGAACAGATTCCTAATTTTACTGGGATCTGAATAGACGAGGCAAAAATGGCGCTAACTGTGATATATGTAATAAACTCACTGCGGACAACTGTTGCCAAGATAGAAAAAGACTCGGAAATAAGTTAAGCAAACATGCACTAAAGGGATAAAATGACTGAAGTTATCCATTTTGGCAGATGGTCTTGGCGGATCAGAGTGTTCAGAATCCTGTATATGAAGTCATATGTAGACGCCCCGAACATCTCCTTGGTCGCAGCAAATAACACTGTCAACACGAAGATCACGTCTACGCACAAGCCGACGCTTTTTCCGTTCAGTAAGTGCCGTTCCTCTATAAATTTACATGGTTCTGTTCCGGACATCGAAGAAAACCCTCTTCGCTATTTCGGGTGTCCTCGCGTGCTCCATATACTATTTTCTAGTGTATAGGGAGCACCATCATGCACCATTACCAGAGGTGGCCACATCGTCTTATGAGGCCTTGAGCAAGATGTATGGCAATAAAAACAAAAGCTTGGTGAAGGTTCTAGATGTGGTGCAGGACAGAGGCTTCGAGAAGACCGTTTTCATAAACACCGACAACCCAATCAGTGGAGGCGAGTCGCTTTTGATCATATCATCGATCGGTAATGAGCGCTCGTTTGGGGGTTCTAGAACGTTTAAGGACTTTTTTGAAACCATAGAGTCGTTGGAGTATGACCGCAGCATGATGAGTTTTGGGTTTCATTGTGGATCCAAAGAATTGTTTGATTCCATCAATGCGTTCTTTGATAAGTATATCCAAATGGACGTGCCTTTTCCATACGGCACGGTCACCGTAACCTATGCCTCTTTCATGGGGCACAGCTTTGAGCGGTCAAGTCATGATCCAAGTGTGCAGAGAGATCGGCGGAGGAGTATAGCACGCGGACGAAATTTCGCCATTGCAAACTCACTAAACAACGAAAAGTACACGTTGTTCTTGGATGCAGACATTGTCAGGTTTGACAGCCCTGATCTGGTAAAGCGGTTTGTTGAGTCCGGCAAAGACATCATTGTTCCAAGGGTCATGAAGGGTAAACATAGCGACTATGATAGGAACACGTGGCGGGGTAAGAGAGTGCTGCCTAGCGCTGAGGAATTCAAAATCATGGATGAAAACAAATGGGATGACTTTACGTTCGTCCCCCACGATGAAGAAAATCAAATGTTCCACCTCAGCGATCATTATGAACAAACAAAAGACCTAGACAGCTCAGACCCCAGAAGGGCATTGGACTATCTTGAAATCTTAGACTCGGTGGGCGGGGCGGTTCTTTTCGCCAAGTCTTTGGTTTATCAGCAAGGAATTCAGTTCCCTGTGCTCAATATTATCGGTACCACTTGGGATAGACTTGAAGGCTTTGACGGAATTGAGACCGAGGGATTGTGCTATATGGCTAAGACCCTTGGATACAAGTGTTATGCTATGCCCAACTTGGTAGCGCAGCATTACGATGATAGCTTGTTTAGCTGAGCTGCTTGAAGTACCCGCATGCAAAATGACGTGAATATTAATTATAATACTAAATGAAACTGTCTACATGATTGACCTATGCAAGCCCGAAAGTCCGGTCAAAGGAATGCGATCTCTTTATTGAGATGGTACCGATCGCTGACCGCCTGTAGAGATACACAATACAAAAGAGCTTTGTCGGCCCGATTATTCACTCGCCAGACAGACTTGATGATTTTGAAATCGGCAAAGTCGCCACTGGAATCTTGACTATCAGCTCTCTGCCTTTTGCTAGACGGAGCCGAGCCCGGAGCCTGAGTGCCATAAAAATCGAGGTACCAATCTCTTTTGAGTTCAATAGAATTTATGATGACATTGGCATCATCTAACTGACAGGGAACGCATAGCCTCCTGCGTCCAACATCTTCGAAATCCCTTTTGAATTCGGGGAATATCTTGCCCATTTTAGCAGCGAGTTTGTCCGTGAAAACCGCGAAACTCTGGGAAAGGTGTCTATTGATGACGAGCTTAAAGTCCGAGTCGGGTCGAGCATCGATTTGTAACAACAAGGCACGTCGAGGCTCATTCATCAAATAGGGCCTTGTGTAGCAAATGGCTTGCTCATCCGCGAGCCCAGTGGATATATTGGTCAAGCCTGCACGAACAATGCTATTCAAATCTAACATGATTTCCTCCTTCAGCAGTAACAAGTCTCTTAAAATTTTGTGGTTGACAATGGTTTGCTCGAGTTGCAAAAACCTGTAGTAACGGCATTCCTTGATCAACAATTGTCTATGCTCTGTATCTCGTATCACCAACAGATTACCCCACAAGAGCTCTAGTATATCTGAAAAAAGTACAGGAGACCTGTTGGCCTGGAAAGTAGCACGCTGAGGAGGCGGCCTTGGCATCGGCATCTTCGACCTGAGTAGTTCGATATCATTGGCCATATTTTCCAACGCTACCAGAAAGAAGTTTGGGTAGTTTCCGTGAAGGTATACGAGGCTGCGGGGTACCTTGAACATTTGACCTCCGACATTGGCAATCATGGGCCCGTCATTGAGCACTTTCTGAAGGCGTTTCAAGCAAAAGTAGTATGCATCTTGCCAGGTATGGACATATTCAGTGTCTGTATCGATGATGATATGGTAGCCCTGGAGATGCATGTAAATTTTTTCAAAAACTCGGGGGCTTCGGTCGATGAATAGAACTTTATCGGCGTTCTCCGGCTCACCAAAGAATTGGGTGAAGTATGAAGGTCCGTCCGACAGCAACGAAGCGCCGGAAACTTTGAAAAGTTTGTACCCGACTTGGATAGCGTAGACCTTGTCATGAGGCAAGATTTCGGGCACGAAAACTTCCACCTCTTCAAGAATTTCCATTCTCTTTGCTGATGCTCCGGTTTTTCCTGGTCACGATCAACACTGTAGCGTCCCCGCGACTTGTCTCAAGTGCCTGGGCTAGACGTTCTTCCTGCAGGCACACGCGCAAATGATAAGACATGAACGGGTCGTACGCATTGTGCTGTGAAGAGTGTTGGCAAAATTAGAGTTGTTTAACAAGGTCATCGCCACTAGGAGTTTCTGCTTCTCTTCCCATGCCGCCTAGGTCTCGGAATTTTGATGGGTGCTGGACATGCCGAACTCGCAAGCTTAAATGTGATGCCACCCGTCCCAAGTGCCTACGGTGCACCAAGGCCAATCTCGTGTGCAAAGGCTACAACATTGTGTTGGTCTGGGCCGATAATGCTACCATTGGGGAGAGAAATGAAATGGTGCTAGTGCCCATGAGCCGGGATACGGAAACGCAGAGAGACAGTGGATCTCTGCGCAGAAATGTGGACTTGGTGAAGTTTCCCCCAACAATGACTTACGAGACCTATGAACAGCTCAGCCAGGCGGTCTGTCAATTTGACACTATAAACATTTCCGTGAAGAAACGGCCCTTTGTTTCAGGTCCCTTTAGTGTGTATCTGTTACATTCGGACGGTGTGCAGACCATCAAGTGGGAGCCTGAGACCTTCAGTCATGCTAAATCTGGCGCTGCTAGACCAAAAACCACCAAGCCTTGTCGCAAGATATATGCTTCTTCAGGTGAATCGCAACAGCCCCAAAAGAAGCCCCGTTTGAGTAATGAAATACAATCGAACAACAAGCCCTCTGACCGTGGGCTTATGGGCTATGACAAAAAGCCTCGAGAAAAATCCCCCTTCAACATGAAACTAGATGGCGAGCTACAAACACATCCTCCATTTGTTTTGGATGGGGGTCCTGAGGCTTCTATACTCTCCAAGACCGATAATGCATACGTGCACTACGAGCTTTTAGACTTCACCAAGCTCACAATCTTGGCCATTAAAGGCCCCCGTTACAAGTTCAGCGAACAAGGCATGTTTCACATTTTGTATCCGAACTTTTTCCCGAACATAGAATCTGATGATTGGAAACCACACAGCGACGTTTTGCTGTCTTGCGTGCTCCGCAGCGACATGGGCCAGGTGATTCTATCCCCGATCTTGCATACTGTCATGGCATATTTGCTGAGTGACTCACTTGCGATTACTCGTGTTTCCCATCCAAAAAGTTCGTGGAACACCCTTGTTATTCCGTTTTTGAAGCAGATCTTCTTCGATATTGTGCTTGAGGAATACCCCAAGCACAAGGGCTGGCAGAATCTTATCATTCCAAAGAATCTCGATGATGTGCCTCGAGATTTGTTGATACGAAACTTGAAGCTAGCGATTTTTTGTCTCACGATATCTCTCAGCCTCTATGCCAAATCTCTCTCTGGCCCTCGCATGGAAAATCGGCATGACTCTGTTTTCATCAATGACGATTTACGGAGAAGCATTGAGCTCCGCAAGTTTGCTATCATCATACTCAATTACCATTTGGACGAATATCATGATAACTCGAAACCTTCCCCCGATGATGGCTACGACTGCTACTTTATTTTGGCGCTCATCCTTCAGATCCACTCAGATAACATCTTCGAGGTGTTCGAAAACTTTGAGCTTATTTACGCAATCGGCGACTATATCTTGAAGAAGCCGAGGCTCAATCAAAAGCACACGTCGCCGGTGGAGCGTCACTTGCGAAACAAGTTTAACATCCTTAATGTTTTTTACGAATCTACGCAGGCAATTAATTTCTTTAATTATTCTATACCCGAAAAAGACAAAATGTCAAAATACCTGGACCTTCATGAGAACTACGATCTCACGGCTGATGTTTCCATCGATAAGGATGATTCTAGTGTGATTTCGGATGCTGAATCGGAGACAATCGACTATGGAAGCAACGTGAAAGTTGCATCAAATGGTGATTCCTCTCAGCCTCTTTCTTTAGTTGTGAGTTTCGGCCCAAAACCCCGGCCACCCAAGGCTGAAAGCTACTCCGATATACAAGCATTTCATGATCAGATTAATGAGATTCCACGAGGAAGGCCACTCAACTCACGCGCAAGTGCTTTTACTCCTAGAGAAGACGACGGGTCCATATATGTGGACTTTGGAATTCCAAAATCCTTGATTCAATTATTCCATGAGACAGTACAGCTAACTAACCACAAGAACGTGTTCAAATCAAAAGGTGTTACTCCTCGAAACTTCCCAAGAATATGTGCGGAGATGCAGGATCGTATTTTCAACTGGAAGGTCGAATCCCATTGGAATTTGTATGACAATAAGTACAATCCAATATCAAACGTCACAACAAGAATTTTCATGTCTGACTTTCATCAAGGGCTATATCACAATGTTGAGGCATTTCATAATGCATTGAAGGTATACTTTAAGCGACTCATCCCCGGTCTGCCCATAGAAAGCTACCAGAATCACATAGAAGCATGCTTTGAATCGATGAGGCAATTGGCTGCGATAACACAGAAGCTCAAGAATCAAAAACAAAAGCTCCGATTCTACCCTTCATTCTGGCCGCTCTTGATCTGTGGGTGTGACATCGATATGGAAACACGTCCAGACCTCAAAGAAGATTGTCAAAAGCTTTGGAAATCGCAGTGCTTCATTCCCCAGAATAATTGGAGATCAAAGCAAATCTTGTATGAGGTATGGCATAGGCGAGTGGAAGATAAAGAAAACAACGGATTCATGGACATGATACGAGAATGGGCTATTGTATTGAGTTTGGGCTGAATCCGTCCTTGGACGAAGAGCATGCATTCAAGTTGTTGACATACAGAGCGTACTCGAAATTCCCAGCTGCTATCTTTGTCTTCAAATAAACAATGAATTGTGGGGTGAACTTGTCTGCACAGTCCTCGTATGTAGACGGGATGGCGCTCTGCGCTCTGTGTGAGTATATGAGATCAACAAAAGGAATGAAGCAGACAAACAAGGCCTTTATGAATAGTGTCTTGCTGTAAGTTCTTGTCGAGAAGTTGTCATTGATGTTGCCATTTAATATCGTGTTGACCAAATTCCGTTTGAAACCTAGAGTATAAGGGGTGTCTTTAACATGAATGGGAACCACTACCCTGGTGTCAAGGTGACTCATATTAACGTAACGCTTGCCATTTTCAACTCGAGGTACCTTTTCTGCACACCACCAGGGTGTTTCAGACCTCCTAGGATTGTTTTCCGTATACCTGCGGTATCTTCGGGCTTCTTTTTCTGTGATCTCATCAATAGTGGTTATGTTCACCCCCATGTTGATGAACACCATTATGTATAATGCGAAAATCATCGACATCAGGAAACAGACAAGAATGAGTGATACGATATAATGGGGCAATTTGTGTGGGTTTCGGCGTAGAACGACTTGCTTAGATGCAGATAACAAGACCAAGACGATAATGAGATAGCTCCCAAAAATCTGTAGGAACTTGATAAACGCCACGTAGTTGTCTCTTCCGACGGCAGTCCCAATCCACATGCAGTAGTGATCAAACTTTGGCACGCACTTGTCAGCGTCCATCAGGTGAAAGGTTCGATTGGGCTTGAGGTTCCGGCATCTAGAGCACCAGAAAGGGTAGCCTTGTTCGTCCGAAAGAAACGCAAAGGGTACAGGCAGACTGTCGGGCTCATTGCGGTTGTATAAGTCAAAATTAGGAAACACAGGATATGTCCCGCATCCTAGGCGAAACATGGCAATCCAGTAAACAAACAACAGAATCTGTAGTAGGCCCGTCAATACCCAGAGCACAACCGCTGCGGCTTTGCGATGGCGAAGGTAGTACTCCTGATATGCTATGACGTAACACGAGCTGTAGGTGACGTAAGCAAGACCGGCAATGACTATCAACGGGACGGCCCGCTTTACCTTCCGAATAGCCTGGGCCGAAAACATGTGCGACCCGCCGAAATGGATAAAGTACAATCTTGCGATGAAAAGGCGTGAATTAGCATCAGTACATCCGCAATGCGAGGACACTACAAGTTATACAAGAGAACATTCTGCAGAGCAGTTCGGGACCAGAGTAGCTGTGAGTTTCCAGTAGAGTTACGGTAGACGGCCATAGTGAGACTCCACCTACCATCATCGTATGCAGACCCAATGGGTTTGGCAATGGGAGGATCAGTCGACATCCTCCTGTGCGCGCAGGATTGTGCGAAAACATTATGTTGGTTCGATAAGGTGGTATTCCCCATCTGCTTAAGAAACACAATGGCCAAAATTTAATAACGCTCTCCAATGCAGCGTGTGACGCTACCGCATTGTCAGGTCTTCGGCACGTCGTGGCATGATTTGTGACATGGGTTTACGAGCTTTTTCGTGTGAGCTTTCGAGCACAGTCCGCTGGTGGAGCAGTCCCCGGAAAGCGAGCAGACGTGGTGCCACACCAGGCACACGATTGTCTGTGGCTGCTATCGCACCGGGCTATTGTCACTAGAAGGGAGGAGTTCCACACGTTGCGTGAGCCGTGTAACCAAGTTTGACTTGAGTCTGTTGACTCCCTCCTCAATGAACCTTATGCAACAGACTGGCGATCCCCACAGAATAATGATTCTCAAGCGTCGCGCCCTGCACGTAGTGCGCCGGTGCTTTGCCTTACGGGGTAGGCGCGGCAATTTCCTGTGCCCACCCGCATATCAGAGCCACGCACTTTTCAACGTACGTGACATTTTTCCGAAGGCCGAAGTGCATGGGACGACCCCGCTAAACCACCTGCCTATGCCATTGACTAAGTCAAGCACACACCGGCTTCTTGACGTGGCACCAAAGCGACGTGTTCCTCTTTCGGCCGAGCGGACGGTTTTGTTAACATTCTGCTCATTTCGGCTCTGCCTGACTCCTTTGACCCCGGGTAATTCTGCTCACTGCTCACCTTCCGCCGCTTACGAGATATTTTTTTTGATCACCAGACACTGAACCTTAACGCCAAAACATTCATTTTTTTAACAATACCCGGCTTTATTGCGAGGCGTGATTAAAAGCTCCGTCATTGGCCGCTTGGTTTGAAGTGAGGAAGAACCACTTGACCCATTTGACTCATTGTGGAAGCATTCGGCAGTCTCTCACATGCGGGATCCCCTATACTCAGTACGACCCCATTCAAAGTAAGTCTCTCACGCACGAGCGCCTATATTCGTGCACGGAGAAAATATATTTCCGGGACTGTAGGTACGCCCGGTATTTTCTCCACAATTCTAGAGGCGGCTTTTCGCTTTGATTTTTCCTTACGACTTCCTCTCTTCTTCGTGGCGGATCGAGAGCCTGAACACAGTGCACCTTTGCCAGGTCCTTTCTTTTGCCCCATCGCCTAACCGAGGTTCTTAGCGCTACCCTCATCTGCCGCAAACAACCAGCTCCACTATCAGCCATCTGCTCTTGCGTGTCCAATCAAAGTGTGTTTCCCCTATGCTGGTCACCTCTCCCGACTCCCTATTGAATGACCTCAGCTCGGATGGGCCCGACAGACGGGATGCCCCCCGAAAGAGATCCAAAGTCTCCAGAGCTTGCGACGCTTGCCGCCGCAAAAAAGTCCGCTGTGATGCCGAGTTTCTGTCATCCCTACTGAAGGTGACCAAGATATGTACCAATTGCTTGAAAGTCAGCGACGAGTGCTTGTTTTCACGTGTCCCCTTGAAGCGGGGGCCTTCCAAAGGATACTTAAGAGATTTGAGTGATCGCTTAGATAACTCCACTGAAGCTCCCGACTATGCTGATACATCCTTGTCGAGACCCAGGCTGAAACTGGTCGACGTGGCTGGCTATTCAGCGTATGCTCACAATGGCCTGACTCTAATGTCGCAAGCACCTCTTTCGCCCATGTCCAATACCCACGTGAAGCCGTTTCTACATCGCCTCAAGTTTACATCGACCTCGGGAACTAAATCTCCCATAATCCTTCCTCCCTTGTTAGGAACCCAGCCAGCCGGCAGTCTCAATTCTCAAATTGCATATCCTAACCCACAAAACATTCTGGTTGTGGCTTCACAAGGCATCGAGTCTCCTGATGCTCGGATTGTTGGTCCGCTTTGGAAGGTACCGTACGAAATGCCCGCTTCGAGTGGCTATGGGCTGAACAGCTCGTCTCCTGGCGCCCCCAACAGAACAGAATTTGATAGTCGCAGGTCATCGGTTGACTCCGTCAGTTCCATTCTGAGCGTCGGGTCTAGGTCAAGAATAACATCTTTCCATGCTTCGGGCCCTCAAGTCACTGATGGGCATTCCACGAGCCCCGATTCAGAGGATATGACCAAGAGCAACGCCAAATCCCCTCGAAATTCTGTCTCGTCTATATCTTCATTGAACGGCAGAATGACGAGAAATCTTCAAATCAATAGCGATTCAGAAAGCTCGTTTGAACCAAGCACTCAAAAATTCCAAACTCCACAATACGGCTTCATGCACAGCAAGATTTTTGTCATGAGCGGGAAGCCAAACTATATCGCCGAACCGAAGCATGCAGCTATGTCCACAGTTTGTCCTATTCCGCTCAATTCTTTGGATCACAACCTATCTGTTTACTATTCTCAATTCCATGCCAGCTTCCCGATATTGCCTACAGAGGGGTCTTCAATTCATCTTGCAGTATCCGAATTGCTGTCTGCGTCTTCTATTTGCTTAGAGGTGGCTCAGCTCTTTAATGCCGCCTTGAACAACCTCATCAACTGTCAATTCATCACCTTTGAGGCATCAAAGCACTTGCTACTCCGAGCTCTCACTATATATCCACTCCAGATATTTGTTCCTGCGTTAAAGGAAAAGGTTTTGATGATCTACTCCGCCTCACTTATCTTGATCAACTACGTCATAGCTCTACGTGGCGAGTGCTTCCCACTAGGAATCTCTCTGACTCTAGGAATCTTCAACGATATGGATATTTTGAAGAATCTCAAGCATCTCAAGAAGAATAGTTTCTCCTCCCCGCAACTCGACGACATACAGATTTATCTCCCACATCTTTACTTATGTCTTGAGATTTTGGACTCGTGTGCTTCTATAAGTTTTGGAAAGCAGCATCAAGCATCGGGTTTTTTGCTTGGGGAATGTGAAGTGCTAAACGATGTATATTTCAAGACTTACCCTGAGACTTGCTTTTTCAAGAATTTCCCTATTGCAAAGCTGTTGAGAGCCTTGGTGGAATATAAAGACGGAAACACACAACTGGAAGCCGGAGGGAAGTTGAACCTACTGCTGCTTAAAATAGCACCCGAAGGAGACTCAGATTCCGGCAAGTTCAGTCATCTCTTCAGCGTGTTGTTAAAAGAAACATGCGTCCTTCACGACTTTCTTCAGGAAGTTTCCGAATTCTTGCGGCTCAAACAGGAGAAGCTACTGGATTATGACGATGAAGTTGTTGAGCATATTCATGACTGTCACTTGAAAACAAGCCGGCTTGTTAAAAAGTTAAGTCAGTCAGTTCTTAATTATGCAAATTACATCTCGACGCTGTTTTTTCAGGCCAGATCACCAAATGGCTTCAATTTGAATGAGTTCAATAACCCTTTTTTTAACATTAGCTACAGTCGGGCGTTGAGCCTGATTAAGCTCTGCAAAAAACTCATTGACTTATTGACAAAGCACGTTAAAGACAGTGAGCTTTTTACCAGATCGCTCAAGACCAACAACAACCTCTCAATTGCGTTTAATCTCTTGATGGGAAATTTGAATAATAACTTCAATATCGTCACCAACGCAAAGGGCTTCTTGAACGATCAGATTAAGTCTGATATATCGTTGCAAAACCCTAGAGGAACATATGGTCTCGGAATATGTTGCATGAACTCATTGTTGAAAGACGTCTTCGATTTGAGCTTTAGCGAGACCAGCCCTTCACCGAGCTCTACAGGTTCCAAGAACACTGACATAAATGCCTGGAAAGTTGAGATGCTCGCTATCACGGACAAATACGTCTACAACGATATACAGGAGGGTTGGTTATAGGATCAGGTATCAAAGCTGGCAAGTTTTTGTTACGAATGATGAATAATGTATTTATCCCAAAGATTTTTTTGTAGACAGCTGTTCTAAATCTATCATTCTCCTTCAATCGATTTTAATTTGGGAGTATATCTTGCGGACGAAAAAGAGACTGGTCACGAATCCAATGGAGCCACACACCAAGAAGACTATAAGGGAGATAATTGCAGAGTATCCCACGAACAACACTAAGGAGGTAAAGCCAGAAAATGCTGCGTCCTTCAAAAAGAACATAGAGTGAATGAACACGTAAATGGAGCAGCCGCCCCCAATGAAAATGGACTTCCATTGCCACTTGTAGTTTTCACCACAGAGAGTGTAATAAATTGACAAGACAGTAATCAAACTAGTTGTCAATGTCATCAAAACAAAGCAGAAAAACAAGAACCCAAACATGTAGAATATTCTGTTAAACCAAATGGATGAGTAAATGAAGTACAACTCAACGGCAATGGAGCCGAATGGGAACAAACCAGCCATCACAGTAGCGGGTATAGTTCTCAAGTACCAAGTCTGGGTAGGAATTTGTCTTGGAATTTGGTTTGTTCTCACAGGCACCGATAATAGGGAACGCTTCGACTGCAAGATGGAACCGGCCACGGACAACGGGAAGGAGATAGAGAACCAAATGACAATAATGGCAATCATCGTACCAACTGGAATTGCACCTGAGGATTGTACCGAAATCAAGAAAAAGTTTAAAAGGACGAAAGCGCCGAACAAAATTCCCGGAACCAAGACTGGTGTCAAGACCATATTGAGTTTCCAATTTTCACCTCCAAAAAATCTGTAGATGTAACCACTCACATAAGAGGAAATGATGCCAAAAAAGATGAAGAGAATGAACATGAATGTAGACAAGGCACCTCTGTTAGATGGGGATAATAAGCCAAACAATGCAAAGACTATAGTGACGAGTACCATGCAAAATATTTGAATTCCGCTTCCAACAAATACGGACAACAACATTCTGTTGGGCGGCGACCTGAAAACATCACCGTATACCAACTTCCAGCCATTCTCGTAAGCAACGTCATCGTCCAAATTGACTTCATTGTATCTAATAATATCATTCTTCAATGTCGAGACTAAAATGTGAGCCATTATGATGGCTAAGATGATCACGACTAAGGAAAAGTTAATCAAAGAAACCCATTGGATCTTTGGATCGTAGACGTGCAAGTATTTATCCCATCTTGTGGCCCAGACCGTCTTCGACTCCTCAAATTTAACTGAGTAAGTGTACAAGACCGTGGAGGACTTATCCTTGCTTAAATTTACTGGTGGCAATCCAGCACTGCATAGCTCATCTGAAGAAGCTTTGCTTTCATCAAGTCCATCTCTATCAAGAGATGCCCCCTGGACAACAACACCGACCACCCTGTAGGTATTGTCTTTTCTCTTGTGGTATTCGATGTGAATATCGTAGTGGTTGTACAAGTGAGGCTTGTCGTCATCATCAATAGACCCAATGGGGAACCCCGGGCTGTAGAATTCCGACTGGGTTCTGCTCTCTTTCACGTGTTTTGCAGCTGGCAACCCATCAATGATCCAGTTGTGGGTATATCCTGCTCGAATGTTTCTGTTCACGAAAGCAGACTCTGTTTTAGTGTACACTGGTTTGCATAAAGCTTGACAACTTTTGTCTTTCAACATCTCGATCTCAAAAGGAGAGTTGAAGATCCGGTCGCCGAATATGATGGCACCCAAAGACTCCAGTTGTTTCTTTGGTCCACCAGCAGGCATACAAAACTTAAATTTGGGATAGTAGTAATCGTATGAGAACACGGTTAGCTTGGAGTGGCCCTTGCTCTTGAAACTAGCCATATGATTCGAAGATGGTGTCAAGTGATTGACAAGCAACATAATCTTGTCATTTTCCTCATAGCTGGTGGGTGCCACACCCGGCAAGTAAAATGCCGAAATGGTACCAGCCAAGAAAGACCATGCTAACAAGTAGGCCCAGATACCCAAGTTCATTTTCGGTGCTTGTAGAAACGTGCTGTGAGGGTGCGATTTGTTGTCGCATCCTACCCTCGATCTTGACGTATGCACGCCGGACGAAAGAATTTGCGTAGTGCTAAAACCGCGCCTCCCCTTACTCTAGGGACCCACAGGCGCCAGTAGTTTACCAGGCTTTGTGATCCGTAGTCAGAAATGCATGGCTTTCCGAATGTCATACCATTGTGACAAAGTTTTGTCGGAAGCACCTGCTTTAGACCAGAGAGGGAGTTCCTTTTTGAGACACGTTATGCATTTACGCGTGTCAACAATGCTGTTTCACGCACGTTATATGCACGATATGTGTGAAATGTAACACTTCACTAAGACGCATGTCAAAGTCGCTTGCGGAGTCTGTCCGTAGAATTTCTTATTTGCTTTAGCCTAGCCACAGCCTTCTTGGAGTCCGTCATATACAAAGGCCGGGATGAAGACCAGTCGCATTTCAATCTTAGTCGCACACATGTGCTGCAGGGGTCGTGATCTTCTGGACATGCTTTATGTCTAAGACGGCATGTCCAGCACCCAAATTTAGACCTTTTGTTCTTTTGCTGTTTTTTGGCACGAAAGCATGACTGCACAATTAGCTTGCGGTTTTTGTCTGATAGTTCTGTTACACCCCCACAGTCCTCGCCATAGCTCTGTGGGGGCCCCTCGAGTTGGGTCGATTTAGGGGATAACGACATAATGATCTCGCTGGCATCAATGCTGCTGTACCAAGTAAGTTGGGAAGTATCTGGAATTTTACTTTCGTGACTTTCGATGGGGATAGTATTCGAAATTTGTGCTAGCATCTTCATACAATTTTCGTCACCTTGGACTAAATCTGAAGTCAAAAGCGAATCGTCAATTCTGAACTCATCGATATCAAATGAGCTTGAAGTACTGGGTCTGATTGGAGAATTCACAGCCATTGGTAAGTCACCCTGGGGTAATTTGCAGCAAGTTGTGACTATGGATAGAATACGCACGTGTGGCACCCCGAAAGCAGAAGGTCGATATTCGAAAGTCACCTCCACAGATTAAGTCTAAGTATAAGGAATATCAGATAGAAGGAGGTGTATGTAGTGAGCAGCGATGATGCGAATTATAAGAATGGTGGAATCTGAGAGCTTCGGGCTGCGAAATATATGCAGCCACAGACGCCGCACAGTTAAGCCGGCTGCTGAGCACTTGCATACGACAATATCCAGTTTAAGTTCACTAACAAGTACCTGCAGGACTCTGTCCACTGAGAGTTAGAAGTTACACGAATGCTCTTGCTTCCGACCGTGCCTTTATGAACATCTATGGCATATGGCAAGCCTAGCTCTTGGTCTCTCTCAAGTAAGTTGGTCTCAATTTGGGAGATTATGTTGAGAAGTGCAAGCATAGACACATCGAGCTTATTGAAATTGAAGAGCTTCCCCAACGTGAATTCGTTAGATGAGTAAAGCGGCAAGATTGGCTTTTGCTTGGCTTGATTAGCAGCATCCAACGGGGTATTCTTGATAATGTATGACTGCGATCCCATGGGCTGAATGATGTAATGGGGCAAATCTATGCTCAACCGATTGATGATGAACTTAAGCAAATGCACGACTTGCCCTAAAGCGACGTTGTTTTCAGGCCACGGTACCTTGTGTCCTAGACGAAAACCGTTGATTCGCCCGTAAGTGCCATCGAACAGAATGTCAAAGAGCTTGCAATAAACATTCAACTGACGGAGCTGATCCAAATGATTTAAATGCTTCAGGTACAAGGACTTGGCCTGGTCGAGTTTATTTTGCTTCGAACTGAGTTCTAGATTGAGCGCATTTTTTAGCTCGTGGATCTCTTTCAAGGGGTTTGACTTCAAGTATTCGTAATGGGACTGGAGCTCCTGAAGCTCTTGCTCGAGTTCCGCATGACGCGCTTCTTGTCCTCGAAGCTCAGCCAATTTCGTTTCCTCCTCGGACTTAGCTTTATTGAATTCTTCTTCACAGCGCTCTAAATCCTTGGAAAGGCTGGTCTCATTCTGTAGATCAGCACCTCTACTCTTGAGTTTTTTGAGAAAAGTAAGATAATACTCTTTTTCACGCTGGCTCTGGTCGAACTTAAGCTTATAGTTTTCCGTTAACAAATCGGAGCACTCAGAACACACAGGATGTGATATGTCTTGGTTCTCCAGGAGTACCTGGAATACCTGATTGACTGTTCTGATCTTGGAAAAGTCTGGGAGTTGAGTATCCATATCCACCTCCGGAGTGGTTGGCCTCTGGATTTCACTGCCATGGTTCTCAGGACGTTCATCTGAGATATAAATAAAGGAGTTTTCGGATTCAGAGGAGTTAGTCTCATCGTGTGCCGAGAAGTCTTGTGTGATTATGGGCTTGCAGGTGTTCTGTTTGCTGTACTCGTATAGCTCTACTCTGTCCAGCAGAAGAGCGGGACCCTCAACGTTGGGAATGGGCCTTGCATTTTTCAGAAGCAATAGCTTAACTTGTGCTTTTGATAACTTAGTGATGGACGTATCGAGAGATATAGGCGAATTGCACTTCTGGCAATGGAAGACCATTGTACATGTATTCAGCTTGAGAGTGTTTGGCGCGTTTATCTGATGGTTCTGTATACACACCACAGCCTACGTTAAACCTTTTCACACAATTACGAGCTCTGAATACGATTTGTAATTTCCTTTCGTATTGAGGCTGCTGTGTGTCAGTGGTGAAGGCGGCTTCCCCGGCAGTAAGTCGAAGAGTCTTGATCTCCAATATATCGTGCTTCTCATTAAAGCCTTGTGTTTTGCCATAACTTGCGTATCAGCCAACAGAATTGGATTTGTCATACTCTTTTTTCTCGACATCTTCGGGCGCCACCCATATAGAAACATCATCCTCAGATTCTGCAATGTAATGGCTCTTGGCATTCTTCAAATCAGCCCAATGAAACGTTCCACAGTCTTTGTTCTGATACTTATTCTCGCACAGCCAGAAATAACGTCCGCGCGTCGCAACGCTCTTGTATGCTCTTCGAAGGGTCATCCGGATGTTGCACTTGCATTGCGGCAGGTTCATAATGAACAGCACGGGGTAGTAGCGCGCCGTGATACCGACACGCAACGTGCCGTACTTTGGGTGTAGATCGATTGCCTTCTTCATGGGATTGATGGTATGCTTGAATTCTTCCTGGCATCCTGGACGCATGATGAAGATACTATTGTGATGTAGCGGAATTTGGTAAATAGGCGCATTTTCCTTATAAGTGCTCCGAAGCCGAAACATACGTGTAGATCCCAAAGAGATGGACACCACAAAGCTGTGCGGGCCAATATGCGAGAGGCGGTCAGAATGCCACTCCAAGTTGTTGCGTAGTCCCTCATAATAGTTGACCACGGTGAAGTCATTTGTCCACTTGTCCTTCTGCTGATACTCGAGAGCCGCTCGCTCCTTTATCACATGCTCGTTCATGTGTTTTTCAATGAACTGGGCCACTTTTTCCATAGTGTCGGTGTATGGGGTATGCTTGCGCCGCAGAAGTCCATTATACACTATAGGCGGGAGGCGGCTTTCGGGTCTAGCGAAAGTGCCGTTTAAATGGTTCAGCTGACACTGGTTGCCAAACAAGTAGAACTGAAGGTTTTTGAAGGTGTGTTTATGAGCCACCAAATCATCGAGTAATTGCGCCGATAGCTCTGGTGGCAAAAAGTTCCACTGGAGCGAGGCATATGGGGACAAATGCTCATCCACGTCACTGGGCGTGTGCAAAGTGATGACCTCTGAAGCGGCTCGTTTCAAACTATCCGTCGCAGAAACCTTATACTGGTTGCTCGGGGGCTGCTTGCGCTTCGTCGGTAGGCCCTCAAGATGATGCTGAGCCAAAGCAACGCGTTTCTTGGGAGCAGCTATGCCGTCGATCAAAGTCCGCGTGGCGTCTATATCATTCAGGCAGCTGCAAAGCAAGTCCTTGAGGATGTGTGGCTCGTAGAGGGGATAATATAATTGTAGAAGGTCTAGCTTGTCTTTTAAGAGCTCGTCCATGGGTCTCTCGATCACATGCGCAAGAGAAGAGTATGCGCGCGGTTCGATGCAGCTTGCACATAAGCACAAGAGGTATTATGGAATTTTTTGAGCCCGCCGCGTCATTCCGCTTCGCTACAAAACAGGTGTCTTTTGCCGTCCCCAAGTCGTGTCTCGTCTCCTCGATCATGTCTTCCAATGAAAAAGCAGAAGTGCCCAAGCAGATAGTGGCCACTAACGCTGATGCTTCTGAGCCCATCACCGCCGAGCCCAAGGCTCCTTCCATGAGCACTGACCGAGACTCTTATGACAGAGAGACCATTGCTACATTTGCTGACAATGAGAGTGGATACCACAGAGAATCAAACGAATGTACCGAGTTCTGCTTGGACTTGTTCCTGTGCTTTGGTGCCTGCGAGGCATGCTGCCCATCTACTGGCGAAGGCTGTTTGAGTAGCACTGCAGCTTTCTTTGGTGGTATTTGCATGACATGCTGCAAGTGTTAGAGACATCAAGATTATTATTGCGGACGAACCGCCTTCGAATGCGCTATCTTTCTACTGATAGCTTTATGAATATCCGTTTGAATTAGAACAGTTAAAAAATACTAGAGACCAACGATAAATTGTAGCAGAGACGGCCCAGGAGGATTTTCCTTCAACAGCTCTGCACTTACAATGAATTTTTTACTATGCATTGTGCGAAGTGCGTTGCTGGTAGATCTCTCTGCTTTGTTGCCAGAAATTTCTGTATTTCCGTTGGTGGTTCCATGATCGCTGAGGTGCGGCTTCTATACCCCATGTGCAGAAGCTTCTTTCAACGCACTGAACGATTCTCGCGTTTCCGCGCGACATCTCCGAACCTTTTTTCAACGGTGCCTATCACACGACCGCCTGGACATGCAGCAGCAGCCTTACCAGGATTTCTGCTTCTGCTATGATTTTGACTATTTTAAAGGGTCGTGCACTATTTTCTCGATCAGATCCCCCGGCTTATGAGGCCATCACAGCAAAGTGAGTGCACTTTCCATAGCATTGACTGTGGGCATTTTTGTAGAATTTTTTTCCGCTAGAGCTCTTATATCTCAAACCTTGGTGGAGAGACCTTCTTGATTATGGCTTTCGAGGAGGCCCTTCTTGAAAATGCAATTCCTGCATCTCACTTGGACGGTGATTTGCACCCAAAACGCGGCGCAGAACCAGAGCATATATACCACAAGCACATGGATATGGAAACAGGTAATTTATCAAGTGATTTTGAGCTTCGGTGTTTCACATCGGAGCATGCGTCCTCAAATGCTTCTCCACTACAACTTCTCTCCACCTCTCCGAAAGACATCAAAGACATAAGTTTTCCTGAAGAAGGTCTTGCTAGTCGTGCAAGAGCAACTAGTTTCTCTAATGTCCCCAGTGCCAAGAGTCAAAAGGACAAAAGAGGCAATCAAGCCAAAACCGGTGGCGCTTACGTAAGTGTGGATGATTTGGACTTGAAGTATCGCTCTGCCAACAGTCTGGGGAAGGCTTTGTGCACAAATAATTCGAAACATCAAAATTTGCCTAACTCTGAAGCCGCAAATCTTAACAATGGCCTTTTTGTCGATATGCAAAAACATTCACCGAAAATAGTGAGTATGAAGGCCTCATTGCACGACTTAAGCCCGGCTCAAAGTCAGAAATCACTTTTGCCCGCAATTAATCTAAATTTGGAGGACTCAGATCACTCGCATAACTTTGCACTGCATTATTTCGAATCAGAGAGTGATACTCTGGCCAAAGATGTGTGCATCTCCAAAATGAACAAGCTTCATAGGCACAAACCACTGAGCTACTGTTTCAAGGAAACTGTGAGTCCTGATAATAACCCGTATAAACCTGACCATGCGGCTGCGTTTGATGCCCTACCAGAACCTTTAGAGGCGATTCCCATTAGTACTAGTACTCATATTGGTGTTGGTCTAGCCAAGAAGCGATTATTTACGCGAGTCAACATCCTTGTCGCTTTGTTGATGACATGGGCTGTATGTTCGGTCTATTTCATAGTATATGGGACATCCTGGTCATTTAACAATTTTCTCAAATCGTTGCTGGATTCCAAACAGCGGGAGCTTATCGAAAAGTTAAGCCTCAGATATGCAACCGTCAAAGAAAGTGGGTATTCAGAAAATCTCAAGCAATCTGCGTCTTTACCCATTTTTAGTGGAGTCGTTTACAATCCACCTTCTTCAAACCCTCCAAATTGCGGATTGTTGAAATCAGACGTTGTTCGTGATCTTAAAAGGATTTCGACCATCACGACAAAAATAAGGACCTACGGCACGCACTGCAATCAGGTGGCTTATATCCTCGAGGCGATATTGGAGCACGACCTAAATTTAACCCTATCGCTAGGAATTTGGATAAATGCAGATTCGATATCTAGTAGCAATCAGATTCTCGTTGCAAAGTCAGTGTTGAAAACTTTTGACCTGAACATGATCGACTCTATACTTGTGGGCAGCGAGGCACTTCAAAGAGACGCATTAGACGAAATGCTCTTGGTGCACTACATTAATGATATCAAAGCCTTTGTCGAGTCAAATAACTTGGGTATTCCTGTGGGTACAGCAGAGAAACCCGAGTTTCTCACCACATCTTTGGTGAATTCATGTGATATCATTGGTCTTAATTTACAGCCGTTCCTTTCGGGACTTCCTTCTACCAGAGCAGCATCTTGGGCTGTCAAGTCTATTGAAACAACGAAGAAAGCATTCGAAAATGGACACACAAAGTTTATTGTCGCTGAAATCGGGTGGCCCTATCAAGGAGGAGAGTTCATAGATGCAACGGCTAGCCCAAAAGATATGCAGGTGTTTTTAG
The DNA here is from genome assembly GCA_002370515.1 of Metschnikowia proteae. NCBI lineage: Eukaryota > Fungi > Ascomycota > Pichiomycetes > Serinales > Metschnikowiaceae > Metschnikowia > Metschnikowia proteae. Next base: position 3,288 of record NKYY01000040.1, on the reverse strand, counting down.
ACTCGTGGGTATGCGAAGAAGCAAGAGACGACTACTACTACTTTGAAGCATTTGATGAGCCTTGGAAAAAATTATTTGATACTGAAGAGAATCACTGGGAATCGGAGTGGGGAATATTCTCTTCTCAAAGACAGGACAAATTTGGTTTGACACTTCCGAGCTGTTATTAATTTGATGAAGTCGGGTCACATCTGGTACATTCTGTACAAGAGCCACAAATAGAACCATGCAAAACAACCAAAAGAAACACAGGCGTTTGCAAGAACCCAAAGGTCTGGGAGATGGCGTGGCGCTTCAACAAAGAAATCTAATCCGTGAACCACTATGATGGCTAGGTATGACAAGACAACGACTGCTTTGAAGATTAATGTTTGGGAGCTGGGCCAGAGAAGATTATTCTTAATCTTCATTTTAAGGCCACTGATGAGCCAGTTGATGAAAAGGAAGGTGACAGCGTATTGCAACTGCAATCCGTCCTTCTTTAAGAGAGGATACAAGCTGAACGTGCTAATGTTGCTTATCCATTGTATGATGGAAATGATGTCTGGGTTGGATGTGAGGAGAATGAACGTCGACGGTATCAAAGGAACCAAAACGGTTTTCTCGTGGACCTGAAACAGGAACATAAAAAAACCCCATGCTGTTGCGCTAAATCCATAGATGATAAGTTCCGGTGGAGTGTTATTCCGTCTCACACTTTTCCAGAAACACATAAGACATGGCGGCAAGATGGAAAGTAAGGTGAATGCAAGGGAGAGGAGCTTGAGCTGCTCGGCCGTGAAGCGAGAGGTGTATTTGACCAACACATTGGTGGTGCACCAAAAATTGGCCACCTTGTCTTCGAACAAACCTCTTCCAAAAGGAAACATGCGTGATATGACTTGAGCGATTAGATTGTAAGCATCTTTCGAGCTAGTAGAAGCAATGATAAATGGAAAGAATATAACTGCGGTGGTTAAGATCACTGTCAACCCGACTAAGATAAGCTTTGTGAGCTTCAAAGTCAAAATAGTGTCGATAATTGTCTTTTTGGGCTGAAAAAGTTTGGACAAGATATAGAAAAACACGAATGGACTATAGTATAAGGCCATTTGCTTGAAGAGAACGGAGCTCATGAACCAGATTGAAGCTAACACAAGGTTTCCTTTCAACAACTCAATCACAGAGTAAAGAAACAAGCCAAGCATGACAGAGTTGTACTGGAAGTGGCCGTTGTCTATGAGAACCAAAGCGGGCTGGCACAAAATCAAGGTGATGACTATAAGCTGATGAATTCTACCCAAATTTTCTTTTCGGCCACCGAGAAGGGAAGTGAGCTGCATTACTGCAGGTATGTAAACGATGAGCTCGCTGACAAGCGAAGAAAACCGCATAAAGGTCTTGAGTTGTGGGGTTTCGAGCCCGCGAGACTTGGTGAGCTCGAACCAGGAGGAGTTGATGAAACTGCCCAACTTTCCAAAAACCCACAGGTGGTACGCAGTCAATGGAGGGTAATCAAGGCCCCAGTACTGCAAATCAAAGTAGTACCATTCCCGAATCGGAAGATGAGTTGTAATTTCCATCCAGTGTCTCTGTGCCTCAAAATCCCCGTTGATGGGCAGTTCCCCTTTTCCAGAAAAAGGTCCAAGCCCCACGGCCACTTTCAACATTAGCACGCCGAGAATTATAATATAGCGGGCCGCCCATTGGTCCTGCGCTCTGCTGAACACCTGCAAGAGGTCATAGATGGGGGAGAACAAGAAAGGATTCTCTTTGCTCAGATGCGAGATTGTCTTCTTATTGTGTGGCAATTGAGAACTAGCGCTTGAATCTCTGGAGCTTTTCCTCTTTTTATGGCTGGGCTTGGCCATTTCGTCTTGTATCTGATGTTGAGGCTGTGGAAACTTTGATACTGTTAACGCGCATTCTCACTCCCACACGAATATGTTCAAGGAAGTTCGTTCAACAACATGAACACTTTTTTCAGCCTGAGAGAGTGGTCAGTAGCATAATTTTCATGTACCGTGAAATAGAGAGTCTGGAAAAAGTCGTTTAATTGTTTAAAATCTCGCGAAATTGCTTTTTAGGAGGAAGCAATGTATCTTATTTGGTATCGGACACTCCACAACGCTCATGGTTATTAGGTGAACAAACCTCCCAGTATGCTATTCATAAAATCTTGCTGAAGGCTCACCACCTGTCTCAGTGGAAAGCAGTCGTAATCGGCAATCCTTCGAGCAGGTTTGAAAACCACAAAATTCTAAATGCATGTCATTCAAAAACGAGTGACTTAAGCTAATGCGAATGGTACATTTACCGAAGTCATTTCGAGTAAAGGAGAAACTGACTGTAACAAATATGAACTTTACTGCAATCACAAACGCATATCAGGTAATCACAGAATAAACTATAATGTTTCTGAATGGTAATATGAACAGGTCACGTGATAGTGAAATCGCACACCCGGCAATTTCAAGCAGTGCTGAGGAGAGCTTCTGCACTGATCGCCCAAGTCCTTGCATCGCAATACCTGTACCAATGCGGAGTGGCCTTGAGGAATCAGGTCATCTAATAGTCCCTACCGTCTAGACCATGAGACAGTGTGGCATAGACCTCAGGGGGAGGAGTACATAGGGCTGACTGATTCCGCAGCAGACACAGGTACAGAAGATAAAAGTCAGTTGAGGCAAAACCTTGGTGAAGAGGGTTTTTCTGACTAACAAATTTAAGCCGATATATATTTAACCCAAATCTTAAAATTTCAAGGAAGGCAACTTCGGTTGGGATGGAGTTCTCTGCAGAACTATCCGCGCGCCATTTCCTGTCCATTTTGGCAACTTGTCCATTTTTCGCATACAAATGACTGGACAAGTTTCCGGCATGCAATGACGAAGCTAATCTTGGATTTTAGCCGTTGATCCTGTGCCATTTGCAACCATACTCACACTCATCACTAAATGTGAAAGAAAAGCACACCATATCTCCTCCGAATCATCTCGCTTCCGGTTATATCATATTTAAAGTTTGGGAGAACGTCCCAATGCTTTTCATGTACCAAGGCTCGGCGTGTAGTCCCCCTAGACATTGAATACTCGACAAAAAATCTATACACGATATACCTTATACAGAAAAGTGTCACCAACGCCAGCCTTACATCCCTAAGAAAAGCCAATCCCAGCATTACATCCCTAAGAAAAGCCAATCCCAGCATTACATCCCTAGGAAAAGCCTATGGGGGTCTCCCATCCCTAGTACAAACCACATCTTCGTCGCAGCTTGCAAGAAAAGTCTACTCATAGAAGGAAAAAC
>NKYY01000038.1:5401-65710 GCA_002370515.1 Metschnikowia proteae | reverse complement strand
AAACTCGTGGCCAAGAACCAGAGGTGTGGCCATGAACCCAGTTGATCACCCTCACGGTGGTGGTAACCATCAACATATTGGTAAGGCATCTACCATTTCCAGAAATGCCGTTCCAGGTCAAAAGGCTGGTTTGATTGCCGCTAGAAGAACTGGTTTGTTGAGAGGTACTCAGAAGACGAAGGATTAAACTGTTTGCTAGTTTAATGTATAAAAGTAATGATGCACAGAAAGTAAAATCATTTAGTTTTGTATTAAGAAATTATACAGGGCAGGCGCAAAAACACGCCATTCAAACAATACATTCGAATTAAACTTCACTTGGCTTCCAAAGAAACTGCACCTGCACTGTTCGAGATGATCATGTTTTCTGCTGAAGACTTGATTTTCTCGAGGGCTGGACTGTCATCCTGTGGCAGTTTAGTGGCCACTGACTCAGCTTCAGCTACCTTTTCGGACGACTCTTGCGTAGGACTTTCACTTTCAGCTGCTTCCTTCAGCTTATCCTCCGTCTCTTGAAGCTCATGCTCAGGCTTTTCAGAACCTTTGCCATTGATCTCAGCTGCATCTACATCCTTTTCAGCATTATCTTCAGCACTTCTCTTCTCTTTGGTAGCATATGCCTTCATGACACTTGAGAACAGCCATTCGTGCTTCCTAGACTTCAACTCTTCGATCGCCTCGTCAAGAGTCTTGTCAGGGGGGAGATCAAAGATAACTACCGCGTTGTAGGCACGGTTTTTGAATCCTCTAATCCAGCCTCTGAGCTTTTGGATTTTTACTTCAGTAGGGTTGTAGTCTTTGAAGAAGTCCCGAAGGCTAGACTCGCTTGTTTTGGCCTTAAGTCCCTTGACAAAAATGCTGTTGGTGGAAAATTCCTGCTCTCCCGGGCCCTTGTGTTCTTCTTTATGCTCTTTTGGCTCTTTGTGACCTGGGTCCTGCTTTGATAAAGTATACAACGAAGAAGACTTGGGTACTTTCTTTCTGTCTGCGTCGGGAACAAATGGAACATGAGGCCTGGCTCTAAGTTTTCTTTCCTTGAACGTTACTCCATCGAATTTGTTAATGAACTCCTTAGCAGCCTCTGGGCTTGGAAGATCGGCGTAGGCGATTCCTAAGGGTTTGACTTTCAGGCTCCTGAAGCCAACGAAATAGTTTGGAATAAAGACATTGGATCTAAAATGTTAGTGAGGTTCTGGCTGTGTCTAAATGTTCACTAAGATTGTAACATACGCTTCTTCTCCAAAATAGGTCTTTAATTCATCCTCCGTAGTGGAGTAGTTAAGGTTTGAGATAAAAACTTTGGATGTGCTCATCGATGTTCTTGCAATACAGCCTATAAAAGTAGAAGACGAATTTTTGGCGAGAGCGGAGAGGCATAATTATAATCACTTCCGTTTTTGTCCTTGTGTAACAGCCGTGGCACTTTTTGCAGCCTCGCCGCCTCACGCGCTTCACAATTGTTTTGGGTGCCCACGAAGGGGCTAATCACCCGCTACGAATCCCAATTAGCTCACCAAAACGGCGCAACTTGTATGCGGGATGCATGCACTATTTATTTGTGACCTTAACTGATGAAGGAGGCCTTTTATTCAATTCATGCATGTTTGATACTCCAAAGCTGCAACGAGTCTTGCGCTAATTGAACATTCGATTGATATCGGATGAAGCCAAACAACTTGACAACTGAGGCTCTATACTAGAAGTTCGATGAAGCATATGGTGGCGGCTTTGTCAATCTGCGTTTGCATTGCTGTTGCATGGGACTCGTGCAGCAACACAAAATGTTTTAGCATATACTCTACACAGAAACAGAGCGAAGTATATTACTGAAATGTGAAGCAAACAACATTTTCTACATTAAATTTTGCATGGAAGTATCATTGAGAACTTAAATTACACTTATACACATTGCCTTCAAGCTTAGTTGGCGGCAGCGGCAAGAGCCTTAACGTTACCCTTGACAGCGTATCTGAGGTTTCTTCTGAACTTACAGTCAACATACTTCAAAGATCTGTGTCTGTGGGACTTAGGCTTCTTGATACCGTTCTTGTGAGCCTTCTTGGTCTGGTTGTGGTTGGTGTGGTTCTTAGACTTAGACATTTCTGGTTGTTAGTATACGAGTGCAAGGTAACATGGCCCGTGGAGCTTTGCGCTTTAGTCTTTGAAATTGATAATAGTGTTTAGCATCTGCTAGTTATGCTTGCGTGAGTCTGAGGGGATTTTGGGCACATTGAAGGGGGGGAAAGACCAGCAGGGAGCGTGAATGAAAAGGTGGAGCGGAGTAGGGCGAATGATATGAACGGATTTCCACTGGACCGTTGATTACGGTGGGGGCTTCAAGAACATACCGTTTGTATTGAGTAATAGAAAAAGGTTCGGAATCCGGTGATATTTTTTTCCACCCGAGTGCGAGTGCGAGGGAAAATTTTGAGTCGTGCGCGTGCGATTAGCAGTCACGGCGCCACACGTGACTTGAGTAAAACTATCTTACACTAAAAAATTATAATCCTTACATTCATGACGGTGAAGAAGTCATGCATCTGTCTTGTAAACAGATACACAATGTCAATGCAGAGACAGTACTTGATCTATGGGTGTCGATACCGAAGCTATATACAGGACAGATGTAAATTCAAGCGTAGCGAAACACGCTGCTATCTACTGTATGCTGCGAATAAAAGACATTTATGATTTTAAAAACTGGTGCAGGACTGCTGATGTAGAACGCCTAGACTGTTGGAGCAAGAGAGGCCTCCAACTCCTTGGCCTTCTCGGCTTGTTTACGGTAGTGCTTGTTGCTCATGACACCACCACCCCAGTGCTTTCTAGACTCATCGTACTTCTCGGTGAAGTTGGCGTTGATGGTGGAGACCAACTTGGCCAACTCAGCCTCGTCCTCTGGTCTGACCTCGGTCAAAGCAGCAACGGCGGAGGTCTTCTTGTGAGCAAGGGGACCCAATCTGGCCTTACCCTTGATGATGGCGTATGGGACACCCATCTTCTTACACAAAGCAGGCAAGAAAACAACCAACTCAATAGGGTCGACGTCGTGGGCGATCAAGACCAACTTAGCCTTCTTGTTCTCGATAAGACCAACAACGTGGTTCAAACCGTACTTGACAACAACAGGCTTTGGGGAGACGTCGAAGGCCTTCTTGCCTTTGGCGATGGCAGCGGCCTCCTTGGTCAATCTCTCCTCCTTCTCGGTGGAAGTCTCTGGTCTGTATTTGTTAAGCAACTTGAAAGTTTGGGTGGCGGTGTTCTTGTCCAAAGTGTTTTGGAATTGAGCAATTGCAGGTGGAACCTTCAATCTCATGGACAAGATCTTCTTTTGTCTTTGCAACTTGACGTACTTAGGCCACTTGACGTAAGCAGACAAGTCAGTCTTTGGACGGATGGATTGACCAATACCGTAATTTTTGGTTGGGGCATCCGTAGACTTGGCGACAGACTTAGGAGCCAAAGGGGCAGGGGCGACTTTCTTGGAAGAGGGCTGTGTCATTGAGTTAGTTGAGGTTCAAAATACAAAACTTCACTCTACAGTATCTTACGATACTCAGCCGGTGTTCCAAGAAGTGGAAGCACATTCTTGTAAAACTAAATATGTTATGAAAGAGGAGTCTCTGGGTCGACATTAAGCCAATGCTAATTTCCCATGGGCATGCGATGTCGGCCGTGAGAAAGCCCCAGACATGAATAGATTAAAAAAACGGATCCACTTCTTTGACACACAACCAGATTCGGTATATGTAGAAGTTCTGGTTTAAGTCTATGAACATACCATTGTGATGGAGTAAAAGAAGATGTTGGAGTTAAAAAACGGAGCGGAAAAAATCTTTTCACTCATCGTGCGTGGTGCACGGGTGCGCTCTGTCCTGGTTGCAAAAGCCGCACTGCGCATTACTCGCGCCAGTCCACACGCTGTCTGCTGATTTCGAGGTGTGTACTTTAGTCAAGCTCTGATTCTAGAGAGCTCTGATTCTAGAGGGCTCTGATTCTAAAAGCTCTAGTGCATGACCACACTTAACTGTTTTGCAGAGATCCCTATTTTTTGATGCCCTGGCTGTTTTGAACTAAGAGGGATACGTTAACTGCTTGGGTACATTTAATGTCCGAGGATCTGTGAGGTATTGTCAGATTAAAGTAAAGGCGCTCATGGATTCCGCACCTCGCCATGTAATGTAAGCTCCTGGAAGCTCGTCTATTTCTGAGCATCTGAATACGAACCTGTGAACTATATGGACTCGGTCTCCGTGTCTTCGGCTTGCGTTAGTCTTGAAACTTGGCTTTCCCTGGTATCAAATTGGCTTGGGTCGCAATTTCTTACTTGAGGAGCAAGACGAAGCTTCACAAAACTCTCTTTGCTTCTGCCGACAGAGCCTAGCAAAAGCGATGTACGATGTATCGAACAAGAAGCAAACCGCCTCACGGCACTGGCTTTGGGTTGAGCCTAATTGGAGTCCCATGCCTTGGGTGCTGCTGTAGTCTTATAATGTAGTCGCTTATGGTAGTCCTTCATGGTAGTCCATGACTTCTGGAATAGTATAATATGGCAACTAACCCTCTTTGCGAGGCATTTCTACGAAGAGAGTCAATTCGCTAAGGCTGATTATATATATAAATCACCGTCTTGAATCCTACACTTAGGACAGGAAGTGCGTAGGTGCCCAATATTTCATTCACAGCCAGAACTCGTCAAATAAGAATTGAAATCATATGATATACCGAATGTCCCCTCAAACAACGCAAAAATGCCTTTCGTTGATGGTAAAATATAGAACATAGCCAGTCTATGAGCGTTGGTGATAAGCTCGAGCAAGATTTCATCTTTGATTATGTGATTATCACTCCACTCATCAAACAATTTGTTTCCTTGAATCTCACTTAGGGTGTGGCTGCTGTGCCTACAAAGAGAGCCAATAGGCGATGAAAGCACTACGCTCACTCAGAGTAGCTTTGGGCCCACCATGCTACTTAACTTCTTCAAATAGTGGCTGGATTCATAGAAGGGTTCAAGCGTCGTCAAACTCGACGCCAGTCATGCCTCCAATAACGAAGTATCGTTGAAGCGGGCTATGCCCTTGCTGCCAACTCCGTTGTCTTCACTCCGCGTCGTACCATTAAAACTACCTATTTGCTGTCTTCTTTTATCCACTAGAGGCAATTTACAGCGTAATGACGCTCAAAGACGCTTATTCCACTTGCGCTGAAATAAATGGAGAACAGCATCCGGAGAGGCTGATCCACTTCTGGGGAGTCTGACCCTCACAACCACGATACTCACAAACCCCTATCTAAAGTCCGTAAAGCCAGGGGCTGGTGTCCTACCGGTTCAAATACTTCATGTAGAACCCATGTCCTTCACCTGCGTCTAGCTATAAGCGGACTCACAGATCAAACCTGCCCCCTGCCGTCCAAGACAGAAATTCGGGATCCAAGCACAACCCACTAAAAGAAGAATTACCGGAATGTCGCACTCTATGAAAAGAACTTCACCGGAAACTAGCCGTTTTCAGGAAAGCTTGGCTCTTTAACGTGCTGGCTAACGTGCGGCTAACTATACAGTCCGGAGAGCATTTGCACCCAGTCTATTGGACCATGGCGCAACACATGCAAGCGCTTCTCGAATTCGCCCGCCTTTCCCGACAAGTATCAGCTGAAAGAGAGCCAACGTTCCAACGAAACAGTTTTGTTTCTTTTCCCCATGCCTCTGCCATTCGTCTAGACAGGTAAGTCATATACGTCTTTGCTTTTCGCGCTCTTCTCAGGTTTCTTTTTTCTTATCTCTCACTCTTTATCAGTTCCATGTTAGACAAAGTCAGCTCCTGGAGAAACACCGCCTCGGGGGTTTCGGGCTCAACTTGGTATGTATGAATACTCATCTCCCACAACTCCATACTAACCCAAAGCCTCGCGTGCTATATCGTCTTGCTCTTACCCCAGTTGATAGAGCAGTGGAAAGCCAAGTCTGCGGACGGAATCTCTCTTAGCTTCATTTCCATCTGGCTCATTGGAGACATTCTCAACTTGGTCGGAGCCCTCTGGGCCTCATTGTTGCCCGAGGTCATTACTATTGCCGTTTGGTTTTGTGTTGTGGATGGCTTGATGCTTGCGTCCTACTTCTACTACTCGAAATACTACCCTAAACACCACAGGCTGCCATCTCACGTGGGCTCGGCCTCGGAGTCGGATGCCTTGGTGAACAAAAGAAGACGTTCTTCGGCGCTCACCAGCGTGGTTCTCGAAAATAACTCGCAGAATGTGTTCAGCATGTACATTTTACCAGTGTTGTTTGTCATCGGCGCGGGCTGTTTGGGTTACTTCTTTTCCGACTCGTCAGCCCACGAGCCCGAAAACTCTAAAATTGACTTGGGGCCTCAGATCATTGGCTACTTGTCTGCGCTGATGTACTGGGGTGCCAGAATCCCCCAGATAATCCGCAACCACCGCAGAAAGTCTGTCGAGGGCTTGAGTCTTCTTTTCTTTTTGTTCTCCACTTTAGGCAACGTGACCTATGCCGGGCAGATCTTGTTCTACAGAAGTGACCCAGAGTACGTCCTCCTCAACTTCAGTTGGTTGTTGGGCTCCGTGGGCACGATCTTCGAAGATGCGATCATCTACTTACAATTCTATATGTACAAAGACCTCCATTATCAGCAGGTGGTAACTCAAGAGGATTAGCGGCTATTCGCTGATGCTTGTTCATAACATATACAGCGGCCAAGTAATATGCATTGCATGGCAAAAATTAGAATGAAAGTCTAAATAACTGATGTAATTAAAGAATATCGTCCATGGTCCAGTCGGTGCTGAATAAATTGAAGTCGAGGATCTCTGACACATTGGGCCCCAAGTCCGAATTCTCAGGCGTGGGCCTGAGCACAGAGTAGTCCAATGGGGTCTCTGGCTGCGTGAGGTCTTCTTTGCGCTTCATGGCCATAGCGTCGATATTCTGGCCCATTTTCTGTTGGAGGATCTGTGCGCTTTCAGACGCATAAAACGAATTCGGCTCCCTTTCCACAAGTGTGTTAATGACAATCCAGAAATTATCCGATTGAATTGTCCTGTACAAGTCCTTTCCAACGAGATCTATATCGTCGATACTTCTGGCGCTTTGATAACTGAGATCTGCCACCAATGCGGGGTCCTCAGCTTCGATGGGTAACTCGTCTGGTATTAATGCTGAAAATTTTTTAATCTGATCATCTGCCCACGACACAGAAGCATTTCTTAGAAGTTCAGTGTCCACCATGTAAAACAGGTTTTCATAGAGAAGCCCATGGGCTAGTCCGTCCATTTTGGTACATTTCCATGCATAAAAGTACCGTTCACTTAATAACTTGAAAAACTTCTGCTTACGTAGAGCAAATGTCTCGTTTTTGTATGCAATCGCCTTCAACAATTGTATTCTCCAAGGCTCGGAGTCAGCAGTATCGGAGATTAAAATCGTGCAGTTTAATGTCACCGCCAACGCAAATCCAACCATGCCAACAACGTGAAGTAGCACGAGGAGTAGCGGACTGAGCAACAATGTGAAACTATAGCTGAAGTACTGCTCTTCGCTGAACATGAGCTCCACACAAAAGTAGTCAAAGTCCGAGTACATGATGCTCAAAGTCTTTTTGAGGAAGAAAAAGTTTAACGACGACTCTCCCTTGTACTTGTAATACAAGTAAAAGAAGTAGTATGCATATGCAATGAAAAGTTGAATTGACGCGTGGGTCGACAACTGAGAGATGAGGATCACTCGCATGAGCGGGTTGGAGCACGGCTTGAAGTAGTCACTCATGAAGCCGAATTTGTCTGCCAAAAGAAGCTCATAATCGTTGAGTTTTTGCACCACGTCCGGGGCTTTGAATGTCAGTTTGATATCAAGACACATATCGAGGATTTCGTCGCCAGCACTTAAAACCTCGAAATTTTTCGCCATGGCTTTGATAACAAGCTCTTCAAGAGCAACATTTTCGATGTTGGAGCCTGCACTATCGAACTCGGGGAGCTTTGTGTTGTACTGGACTTGGTAAATCATTCTTGGTTTGTGTGACACATACGAAAGCGTATAGTCCAAGTGCACCAAAGTGTACCACACCTTTCTCCTTAAGTTCTTCTCCTTGAATCCGCCCGGAAAATTCCGGATGAAGTCGGGGTCTCTCTCCAAACAGAGAGCAACAGCTAATGAGGCCAACGAGCCAATATTGCCATCACCGTCCAGGTTACTGAATGGAATTTCATTGTCGAATGACAACATGCGATTGATGCACTTGAAGATAGCTGCCTGAAGAAGTAGAAACGAGGGCTTTGACCGTAAGCTTCCCATCTGATATAAATTGGAAGCCAAGTTCACGGCATTTAAAGAAATCGGGCATTTCCGGAGCAAAACATCGCCCATGAACACGGAATCTAGTATTTTTTCGTTCTGGGAACGCACACTGGTAAAGTATGACAAGTATGATAGGCGTAGGATATAGAGCACCATCGAGACCAAGAGGAGGTCTTGTTTCGAAGTAATGGTCACCGAATGAAATAAACCCTCTCCGTCGAAGTTGAATTTTTCTTGCACTTCGTTTAAAAGCCAGAACTCATCAATGACTGGATAGCTGGGGTAAATCAGGACGAAAAAGTGCTTGATGTATGCTATCGTGGAGTTCTTGGGCGGAAGAACTTTGCGTAGGTTGACCTGGAAGTGGTCAGTTTCATTGTAGCTAGGAGTGAAAGTGAATCCTAGCGGTAACCCATAAATGGAGAGCTGGCCTTTAGCCACGGACGAATTATTCTGGTTGCTGGTGATGAATGCCCGCCCGAAGTAAGCCCCTGCAGCTTTCACCACCTCCGACCGTTCTTTCAAGGGGAGGTTCTGCACGGTCATGAGCTTGATATTGTCACGGGCATCGTTTAGGCGCCAGTAGAGCCGGGCGCCCGGATCCAGCTGCAACAACTCCACGAAGAAAATGGGCCGTTGGGTTGTCTTGAAGTTGCGAAAATGGTGAGAGAACCTCGGCTCTATGTACTCTAGATTGCCCACCGGAGACGAGTTCTGGGCCGGTGCGTTATTATCGGCAAAGTTCATGTGCATGTTCATGAGGTCTGTGGATTTGAGCACCGGGTTGTAGCCAAGCATCGGGGTGGACCGGGTTCTCTTGAACTTGGACAACGCCAAATCTGGCAAATCATCGAACACCAACTGAGCGTTTTTCTGCGACCGCTTGATGTGCTTTTCAATCAACCGCTTGATTTGGTGCCCCGCATCGTCTGTCTTGACCGAACCACTGTCGATGTTGGCCATGTCGTACACGCAGTCATCGGGGCACTGAGACTTGACACACTGCCCGCATGGCTGTGCTTTGTCACATTTGGCCTTCTTCCTTCTGCATCGGCGACAGACTATAGTCAAACGATTCCGTCTCTTTTTGGAGACCTGGCCCGGGGAAGTCATGGGCAGAAAGCAGTGCGCCAGGATATATGGACGACAAGTGACGGGTCGTTCAGAGACACCGGGATGAAATGGTGGGTGTGTATGGGCGGCAGGCAAGTTGACAAGCTGGTGCTTTGTTGATGGTGGAAATTAGGTGGGACGTGCCATGAGGCCTTGCAGCGGATGAGAAAGAATAAGCGACACCATGCACCGCAGTTCCTAAAAACGCAGCATTAATACGCAAGAAACGGCACTAGCCACACAAAAGCACTAGAGCCCGGTTTTTTTTCGGTCTAAAAGAAGCTACGTAAAAAAAGTAAGATTTCCACGTTGTTATGAGCACGGTTTGTGTGTGGGTGTTTTTTTCGGCTCTGAATGATTTTCAATAGTGCTCCAAGTTTGGACGAACCTTGCAGTAAGACATTATGCAAGATCTGGAATCTGGAACTTCTGAATCCCGGATTGGAGATTGATTGGATGCTTACCCGAAACGACTTTATATTTCCTTCCAAATACATCGAAATATCAAGTATGCGAATCCCGAGCCCGGCGAAACTGCTTTAAGTTCCGAACCCACCACTCACACTTCCTGCGGCATGCCTAATCAGTGCAGGGCAGAGATAGGATAGACAATAAAGATGCCTTAGGTACGCACCAAAATTTTAGCACACTATTCAGTTACTCGAGACCGAGATGCAGTATGAGTATTGGCAGATGAAGACAAGATTGCTCAGGCTTTTTTGGTGGGTCCCAGATCGCTTTGTCAAGTGGCATGGCCTCATGCAAGTAATTGTGCGCAAATGTTCGGTGCTTCGAGAGTGACATCGCATGCACCGCTTTGTGCATTGTTACCACACAATACTCAATTTATGTGAATCGGGATTTGGGCACAGTTATGCACATCGGCACCGACTCTACAGAATCTAACACATCTTCGTGTCCGTCCATGGCATGCTTCTTCTGCGCGTACGCTCCCAAGCTTGCTGGCTGGTCGAAAGCGGGATATGTGGGTCTCCGCGCATGTGATGACGCGCATGAGAGTTGCAGAAGTCTGGACAAGACGGACAAAACTTGCATCTAAACTGTTTCTACAAAGTTGCGTCTGCGGCCAAAACAAACCTAGCCATGGCTAAAATATGTTGGCTCCTGCAAAGCCATCCTTGCAAAAAGGTGCAGGACACGGGTCGCTCTTATTTGTGCAGATCTACCTCTGCATGTTTCGATCTCGGGTAGAGCTTTGTGGATTCGCATTTTCAGTGATGGAGCTTAAGGACGTCTTTCAAGTCATCATCATGTAGCCCCTCTGCCTAGAGATGCGCATCGCTCGTAGTCCCTGGTTGCTTACTGGCCCAAATTAAGTAGTTTGACTTCGAGACGGTCGTTGGCCTCACGTGCCACAAGCACATTGTTTCGGATCAAAACCTCAATAAGTCTGACCTCGGCTGTGTCGCTGGGAACAGAAACCCAATTCGCATCGCTGTCCCCGCCATTCTCCATGAGCTTCTGCACCATGGCGTTAATGAGCGACACGGAAGACTTAATGCTCTTTCGAAACGTGGCCTCGTCCATCACATTGGCATTTTCCCAATCCACGAGCGCATGCAATTTCATGACCACTCGTTGAAGATGACCGTGCATTCTCTCCTCCGCCGTTTTCGCCCACTGTAGAGCCTGCGTTACGGACTCAGTCTTAAGCTCGATCTCCCGGGAACACGAGTCTGGGTCTTGTAGTTTTTGCTCGATTCTAGCCAATTTCTGAGGGTACTTGGACACACGAGTTGCGAGGGCCGTTTCCATTTCCTGGTAGTCGCTAAGAGCAGCCTGTAGCTCGCTGACTTCAGCGGCAGTGGCCTCATTCTGATCCACAAGCGACTCAATCGCTTCCCTCTGCTCGCGAACAGCCTCCAGCGTTATTTTCACAGCACTGGCGATACCAATCAGGTCATTCTTCATGGGCGAGTAGGGAAGCTGGCGGTACACTTCGTAGAGCGCCACGAGATGCGCCGCTTCCAATGTGCCTGCATCCCAGCCAGGCGGTAGAACACTGGCGTCGATCTCTGTGTCTGTTTCTGCCAAAGGGCCTAAAGACTTTGTGAGGTGTTCAATTGCATCATCGGCTTGGAGTATGAAAGTCTTTGTTCGTGCGATGTCGATCTGCAATTTACGACTGTGTGTTTCTTGTGTGTTATTGGGTAATGGAGCAGAGCCGGCGCTGTAGTTTTCGGCGTACAAAGCCTTGAGCCTTTCGCCTTTGCTGGGCATGGAAGTGTTGATGTCGAAGCGGCGCATTGACGCGTGTGCATGCAGATAAAGTGCTTTTTACTTAAATCAAACCAGACCCAATTTGGCAGTGGAATCGATCTAGAGACTCTGGTTCTTTGCTGCCGTAGAATTATGCCTATTTGGCCGTTAGATTGTGGTTATTTTAGTGTATGTGAGGAGAACCCGTACACCCAGGCTATGAGAGGTAAAAAACCTCACTATCGTGAATTCCTTCCCCAACCATGTCCCAAATTTCACAGACAGCTTTGCAAAACCTCGACGAGACCTCCAGAAAGGAAATCTTGCAGTTCATCGAGTCTGAGAACTCCAAGTCCAAAGTGCAAATGTCCATTCACAACTTCACGGATATGTGCTTCAAGAAGTGCAACAAGGACCAACCGATCACATCCAACGCATTGAGCAAATCTGACGAGCAGTGCTTGGCAAACTGCTTGAATAGATTCTTGGACACGAACATCAAGGTGGTTCAAGCCTTGCAGGGCCAGAAATAGGGATCCTGGCATACTTGTATATAGCAATAGACACAGCATCAGACAAGAACAGAAGTAAATTTTCCGAAACGCCTCTTAGGACAGCCCCAAAGTCTCAAGCTCAGTCCGCGAGCAATTCTACCATTTCAGGCACCTTCAGTAGTATCTGAGCCTTATCCTTTTCGAATTCTGTAACTGCATCTGGCACCATAAAAGATAGCTCCTGTAAGAGTCGAAGATTCTGCAGTATAAAGCGGCGGGTCTCCAGAGTCCCAACTTTGAAAGTCGTGGCTCGCTTTCCAATGACCGCCCAACATGCCAAAAGGTCGTATTTATATGCCAACACCAAAGCCAGGCCCTCCGGGTCGGCCAGTTCTTTGAACTCGACCAAAATGGTATGTTGTACTTTCAAAGCCGCATCCACAACGAGAGCGCCGGCATCGAGGTCTATGAGGAATGGGTCCGTGATTAGCTGGTTCAAGGTGTAGAACAATCGCGAGAGACAAATGAGTATGGAGGTGCCCACCCGATTCGCTATAAGCTGGGAGATCTCATCGAGAAAGAAAGCTAGAAGTTCATTCGTCTCCTTTTCCTTTGACCGTACCACGTGTGAGATCAGACCCATAAGGTGGGACACGATGATTTCCACATAAGGTGTATAGGAATCGGAGGACATCCCCGCTCCAACTTCCAAGTCCACGATTCGACAAAGACAAGGGTATGCATTTTTCATCAAGCGCATAGAAACATCTGCAGGCGTAAGCTGGGGTAAGTAAGTTAAGCAGACCTTCAATTCCTCTTTGTATAAAGGCACAAGGCCCGAGCTCACGAGGTACTGATCTTTCGAGTCCATAAATTCCAGAAGCAAGAAGAGAGCTTGCGTCTTGATAAGAGGATCCGAGTCTTCGAACACTTGGAGAATAAATGACGCACAAACACCAGCCATGGACAGGCCTGCACTATCCACGAGGAGGAGAATGAAGACCTGCGAGAGCAGAAGAACATTGGAAGAGGCCTTCCACGCCAGCCTCTCTTGTTCTCGAGTAGCGGCAGATGGAGCGAATCCCAACGCCGGCCGAAGACCCTTCATTTTGGAGTACCTTTGGGACAGAGTCTTGACGGAGCGAAGGCTGGGCTCTTTGCTAATAGACATGCGAGGCTGGATGTACGCCAAGAAGCTGGCCTTGAGACTCTGGCACTTGACCAAGTCGATCGACAGGGAAATGGCCGAGAATGCTGAATTACTCCATGGAACATGTGGGTTCATATATGCGCCAAGTGATATCATGAGAGCAAGGCCATCGCCCGCGTACCGCTTGAACACGAGAACCGCAATCTCTAAAAGCAGGCAAAACGACAGCGAGTATGGAGCCAGTGCCATCCAGTCCACCGTCTGTAGACGAGGAAGAAGTTTTTCGGAGAGTTCAGCGACGAACTGATCACTCACTGCCAGATCACTGGGGCCCAGTTCCTGGCGCAACGCGTCCATGAGGGCCGAAAGCAGCTCGCTATCATTTTTTCTTAAAAGCTCAACAGGAAGCATCCCAGAGACAGTAGCTTGAATTTATAGCCCCTCCAGTTGGCGTCTTGTGGAGGCGTGTAGAGTGCAGAAGCTGGGGTACGAGTCGCGCGTTGCAGTGAGATGCGACAGCCATAGACAAACCTGGCCTGAGTCCTAATACACTTTCAGTTGCACATCGCCAGCCGCTCGCTATGTTTGGCATCCGGCGTCTTTCCTCATTGAATGCGCTCTATAAATCCCCCGAGATCCGCCAGGCCCTCAACGATAAGGTGCCGCTTGTTGCTTTAGAGTCCACCATCATCACCCATGGGTTCCCGTACCCAGCCAATCTCTCCATGGCTAGAGAAGTCGAGCAGACTATTCGTGACAACGGATGCGTTCCGGCTACATGTGCGTTTATCGGCGGGAAACCTTATGTTGGCTTGTCCGACCTGCAGATCGAGCAGTTGGCCGAACTCAAGAACGCCAACAAAGTGTCTAGAAGAGACATCGGCGCCACCATGGCACAGAAACTACACGGCGGTACCACCATCGCTGGAACAATGATCTTGTCCCACTTAGCCGGTATCAAGGTGTTTGCTACCGGAGGCCTTGGCGGCGTGCATCGTGACGGCCACATCACGATGGATGTGAGTGCAGACTTGACGGAGCTCTCCCGAACCCCGGTGACCGTGGTCTGCGCGGGTCCGAAGCTGATTCTCGACATTCCACGGACCATGGAGTTTTTGGAAACCCAGGGCGTGTTTGTTGGGACTTATAACGACAACGGCAGGCCAAATGTGCAGGTCCCCGGTTTTTTCTGTCGTGACTCGGGGGTGCAGTCGCCCTATTCCTTCTCTTCTTGGAGAGAAATAGCTGCAATTGTGCATAACCAGAACAACATCATGGGCCTCACTTCTGGGAACTTGGTATGCGTGCCGCCGCCAGAACAGTCCTCTTTACTGAGTGAGTTGATGGCCCAGATTATCAACGATGCCATTGCCGAGGCTGTTGAAAGAGACGTATCAGGAAAGCACCTTACTCCATTCTTGCTTAAAAAGATAGCAACTGCTACAGACGGCAAGTCCGTGGAGTGCAATAAGAAATTCGTCATCAACAACGCCAAAGCAGCATGCAACATAGCGAAGGAGCTTCGCTTGCTCGAGGAAGAGGTACGTGACTAGACTATAATCTTTCTTGAAAGTACTAACCTCAGACTGCCGACACTGAAAATAGTGCTGTCATCAAGACAAGCTTTCAGCCCAGCACTGGGCTAAGGAGAGCCGCCAAAGAGGTACGCGATAGCTTCTCCACTTCCGAAAGAGAAATTGCTCAGAGCGACTTCTCGAATAGAGCAGATACTCTTATCATAGGACTGGTGGCCATCGATACCATCTGCAAATTTGATAATGAGCCCGTCATGGGAGACTCTAACCCTGGCTCCATCTCTCTGACCATTGGTGGAGTTGGCTTTAACGTATCGTTGGCTCATAAATATGGCATTGTCAACCAGAAGATACACAGCACTGTGAGACTTGTTTCTACTGTTGGAGACGACGTTCGCGGCGCCGAAGTGATGGAGAAAATGAAGAAATTGGGTTTGGATGCTTCTGGAATTAAAGTCCTTAAAAACGCAAGCACAGCTCAATACAATGCAACCTTGAATAGTCAAGGTGGATTGATAATTGCTTGCGCAGACATGAAAATCGTGGAGATTGATGCATTGATGGAGCACAGTGTTGGTGAGATCAAGAGGGCCAAGCCCAAATTTATTGTGCTCGACTGTAATCTCCTGGCCAAATGCATTGAAAAAGTGCTTTTGACAGCTTCCAAAATGGACTTGAAGCCTCGCGTGATCATCGAGCCCACTTCCAAGCCCAAGCTGGCTAGAATCAGCCAAGTCAACCCCGGATTACTCTCGGTATTTCCACACAACAATATACTGTTGATTACTCCAACTTCCGAGGAGCTCGAGCAGATTCACAATGCCCTCAGTCAAAAAGAACTTTTCAATGACTACGATCTGTGGTTTCCACTTTTGGACGGACTAGGCATCGATGCAGCTTTCCGGGAAAAAATGTCGCTGAGTAAAAACCCTTCCATCAAAGCTTTAGTGCATCAAGGCATCCTCCAGCAAGCGTTCCAAATTCTCCCATACATACCGAACATTCTCATTAAGCTTGGAAACAAGGGCTGTGTGCTTGTGATGTTGAGCACCAGCGTGGACGACTATCGGTCTATTCCCACCTCGTCTGTTCACAAGCCAACTGTTACCCTAATTTCACGAGGCCGCAAACTTGATGCTGATAAACGGTTGGGCGTTGTGGTGGAGTACTACGACATTCCCGGCGAAAGTACAAATTTGCCTATAGTCAATGTCACAGGTGCAGGTGATAGTCTTTTGGGGTACTTGAGCTCCACACTCATCAGCCACGACTGGCTAGGAGATCAAGTCGAGTCGTTGGAGCACGAGTGGGGCCGCTGGCAGGCTATACATAAGGCACAGCTAGCAAGTGGCGCATCCATAGTGTCGCACGAGGCCATCAGCAGCAAAATCATGGATTTATGAGGATCACTGCAAATCTTCTGGATCTCGATTTCCGTGAAGCTCGATGCACGGTAACTCGAGAACGACTACGAATTTGAGATCGAGTGTTGACGGCCCCTAAGGGTGTGAAAGTTTTCGAATAGAAAGCATTCAGACACAAAATCTCTTATATGGGCGTGCACGCATGCTCCTGGCGTGTGTATTTGGCATATGCGTCTAGAGACGCGATACAGACCAACTCAATCTGCGCGCCAAAAACAGAGAAGAGTAATTACTACGTCAGAACAATGTGGAGACAAATCAGGCCGCTCTTGACCGGCGCTAAGCGGAATGCTCTCCGCGGTACGCCAAGAAGCACCTTCAGAGGACTCAAGACATCTGCGGTGGCTTTGGGCTCTTTCTCGGTGGCCCTCGGAGGTGTACTCATAGCCAATGACAATAGCGCCAATTCGCTAAGTGGCGTGAGTGTGGACTCATCAATCGATCCGTTCCCCGTCTCGTTTCAAAAAACTCACCTTGGCCTTTTTTCCACCGAATACCACTTGATTGCCAGTGGTGTGAGGTCTGTGACCTTCCTCGGGTTCAAGGTCTACGGTGTGGGCTTATACATTCCTAGAAAAGATGAACCCATAGTGAGGTCAGTGATTGACGCACATCTCAAGGAGCACCCGCTGCTTTCCAGAGATGCCTTGTTAAATGACAAGGAGATCTCACAGAAGATAATTTCGGAAATCTCGCTAAAGGTGCCATATGCAATGAAAATCACCCCGGTCAGAAACACCGACTTTGGCCACTTGAAAGATGGCCTCACCAAGTCGATTCTTGCTAACCCTCTAGCCAAGACTTACAGAGAGGAAGTTGCGCAGGGTATCGAGCAGCTAAGGACCGTCTTCGCTGGTCATAAAGGGTCAGTGCCGAAGAATGACACTTTATGGGTTGTTTCCGACACCAAGTCGACCTCGATAGTCTACGAGGGGAAGAAAGCCAATAAGGTGTTGGGCACCATCACTGAGCCAAAGATCGCGGAGATTCTTCTCGTGCTGTACCTCAGCAGCGTAAAGCCATTGTCCGAGCCCTTGAGGAAGAGCTTCGTCGCGTACATTTCATAGTATCAATAAGATTTCACGGTCATCATATATATATCACAATGTTTGCTATTACATGATAATAGCCTCTTGCTCAACGTTTACAGAAATAGACTTGT
This sequence comes from Metschnikowia proteae, assembly GCA_002370515.1. Classification (NCBI taxonomy): domain Eukaryota; kingdom Fungi; phylum Ascomycota; class Pichiomycetes; order Serinales; family Metschnikowiaceae; genus Metschnikowia; species Metschnikowia proteae. The sequence continues at coordinate 48,292 of NKYY01000038.1, read as the reverse complement.
GAGGCAAGACCTTGGCGCCGTTGACGTAGATCTCGTTCTTGATCTCCACGTCATCACCCAAGACGGTGCAGCCCTCGGTTCTGGCCCACTTTCCAATTCTGGAGTTCCAGCCCACAATGGTGGACTTGACCCAAGCGTGGTCCTTGACTTGAGAGTTGGCCAACAAGACAGATCTCTGGATTCTGGCACCCTCACCAACAATGACACCAGGGCCGATCACCACATCAGGGCCAATCAAAGCTCCTGGGTGGATTTGAGCACTGGGGTCAACCAACACGTTGCCCTTGTGGACGAACTTCTCGTTGCACATCTGCTCTGGCTTTCTCTTGGTCAAAGAGGTCAAGTAAGAACAGGTACCGGTCAAGAAGTCCTTTGGCTGACCGACATCCATCCAGTAGCCCTCCAAGTCGAAGGAGTACAACTGTCTCTGCTCAACTAATTGTGGGAAAGTCTCCTTCTCGATGGAAGTAGGCTTCAAGTCAATCAAGTCAAGGACAGATGGGTTCAAGATGTACATACCAGCGTTGATTCTGTTGCCAACAAATTCGACCGGCTTCTCAACAAATCTGTCAATCAAGTTGGCGGTGTCTCTGTCGTGGACAATGACACCGTACTTGGAAGGCTCGTCGACCTTCGTGGCAACAATAGTACCAGCGGCACCGTGCTTCTTGTGGAAAGCAGCCAACTCCTTGAATGGGTAGTCACAGATGACGTCGGAGTTCAACACGAAAAATGGAGAGTCGTCCTTCTTCAAAACGTTCTCAGCGAGCTTCAAAGGTCCGGCAGTGCCCAAAGGCTCCTCCTCCTTGGAGCAGGTGATGTTAATACCGTACTTAGCCTTGTATTCCTCCAACAATGCCTCCATGACCTCGGCCTTGTAAGAGACAGCCAAGACAACATCGGTGACACCGGCCTCAGCCAAGGCCTCGATTTGGTGCTGGATCATAGGTCTGTTTCCGAACTCGACCATAGGCTTAGGCAAGGTCAAGGTCAAAGGTCTCAAACGAGTACCGTAACCACCGACGAGAATAATAGCCTTCATAGTGAAATAAGTGTAGAAATGGAATGGGAAATGGGAACAGAGTCTCAGAGAAAAAAGAGAAAAAAGAAGCGAAACCACTTGGAGAGCGCAGGTTTCTTATATGTAAACTTCTACGTGGAAAAAAAAAAAAAACCTAAAATAACACCACCGTACATGTTTACGTAAAAAAAAAGTCGCGCCGTGGTGCCGACTGCAGGTAACCTTGATCGTCCGCTAGCTTTCTTCATGCAACAAGGCTGAAGTAGAGAATGCAACGGTTTCCTGTTTGAGCTTTTGACATTTTTATTCGTGTCAGCTTGAGACGCCGTGAATGAGAAGACCAATAGTCCGTCTCTGGTCGGTGTGCCTGGAGCGTGGCATAACGCGTTTGCAACGTGCATACAGGGCTACGTGTGAAACTGGCGTTGGCTCGAAAAGGAATTTCTTTTTGATGAGCTGCCATTGTGAAATTAATGCTGGCGCCGAGAGATCTCGAGATTCTGAGTATTTGAAACCTCGGTGCCATGCATCATTCTGTTTCCCGGAGCTACTTGGAAGCGCGTCTTGCGTCTATGTGCCTCGCTGATACACGTTGTCGGCGAGGCACGTTATCGGTGCCACAGTGCATTAACAATATAAAGCCAGGCGGTGGAATGTCTTGCCTAGGTGACAGATATCTTTCTCATGCACAAGCCTATCTTGTCACATACAGGATCGCCTACCCGTCCACTGCTGGTAGTCTCGGACGGGCTATGTGCTGGCGATCTTCAGGTCGCATTTTCTGGATGTTGACCGAAAAAGGGCACACGTTGTCCGAAAAGCGTCGCGGGACTGCATACCGACTGCATTCACGGCCGTGCCCGTCGGTTCCTGCAGCACTTCATCCAGCAAATGGGTCCTGCAGCTTAGAAGCATTTGAACCCACTCTTCCACCACATCGCTCTCCAGGCAAAGAGAACAAACAAGATGCTCACCGCCAATGACGAGCCCGTGATCTCAAAGTATCGGTCCATGCACCCACCAGTATCGCCGCCAGTCGCACACTTGTCCATCTGGCTCCCGTGCAAGAGCGAAAACGTAATACTGCCGATCGCAGGTGCTACCATGAACGATCCCCACGTAGAGCCCATTAAATCCACGCCCCAGATGGAGGCAATGACCGTAGGATAAGCAGTAAACAAGCCTCCATAGCTGACACCACTGATCACAGATACCACGTTGAAATCCCATCCGAATTTGACACCAATCTGCCCAACTGCACCCACGGCTGCGAGCACCACTATGATCCAAACCTTACATATGGGGTATGCTCTTTTCTCGTCGGAAATCCAATCCGCCATGATCCCGATTAGAAGCCTGATACACGTGGACAGCGCAGCGAGAATGGAAACTTGATCAGAGAGCTCCACCCGCCCATTGGCGGCGGTATCGATGATCAGACCCAAGTTATTCTGAAAGCTCTCGAGGGGTCCCACACAGAAAAATAAACTCACAAGGAGAACCCACGCAGACTTGTCTTTAAGAAACAGAATATACCGTTGCCGATGATTGGGAGGTTCGATGTTGGATCTTTGAGGCAACAAAGAATTCGCATTCTCATCAGCCTCGCAAAGAAGCGGCTCTGTTTCGCCAAAAATCACCTCCTGTTCAATAGTAACGATCGAGTTGGACACAAAATTGAGAGCACCGATGAAGAAGTAGAGCACCAGGAAAAACAGAAACACTCTGTACAAGTCAAGATCGCCGCTCAGCTTGTGAAAGTACAGTGTCTTCATGGCCTGGGCCCCAATTAACGAGGACAACCCATAGCAACTCACAGGTAAGGATATAGCAAGACTCTTTCGATTGGGGTATATTCTCGCACAGGTCAAGAGACTGGAGAAGTAAAGGGAGCTCGTGGCAAGCCCAATGAAACAGAAACTAATCGCCAAGATGGCCACGTTGTGAGGCGGCAACAGCAGAGTGCCTGCCAGTCTGGCCACGTTCTTGACTAGACAAGCATTGACAAAGTACGCAGGACAGAACGCCCAGATAGAGATCAAAGAAAGTAACGCAGGACCATAGCAGTCTGCCAAGTAGCCCAACACAGGCAAGCAGAGGTACATGCCGACTGCAGATAGCGACACGATCATGTTGATTTCCGTGAAAGAGAGCCCCACAGATTTGTGAAGCGCCAGCGAAAATAGCGAAAATAGCATGATGGACCCCAGCGAGAGGCAGCTCGTGAGCGCTATAAGAAAGGCGATTTTTTTGAGGTGTTTGAGGTCATATCGACATGCAAGATAGTGTTTGATGCTGATGGTGAGCCTGTGAAGAGGCGATTTCATGGGGAACGTTTGTGGGGATGCGGGCAGAAGTGCACGACGTCTATGTAGGAAGCTAATGTTTGAAGCAAGACTGATAGCTTATTGTATAGCTGAGGTTATCCCGATATCGAGCCACCTTTGTGGGATCCGAGGCTCGCGATTTATGGGTCATCCTGACCTCATCCGTACTGCACACAGTGCGCCAGAGCCTTCCTATCCAAGACCGGAGAGTATGATCAGTTTGGAGAACTGGTGGTGTTGCAGCTTTACATGTGATGAGGATGTCGATAAGGTTTTTTTGCTAACGTTTTTCCCTAGATGCTACTTTTCAAGGTAGCCCAAGAAACGGTCTATCTCGCCCTGGGAGCCCAACCAGATACCAGACTTCTCATGAATGCCCTTGGGCAAAATGTCCAAGATCCTCTCGCCCTTATCATTCACTGCAGCCCCGCCAGCTTGCTCAAGTAACAAAGCCATAGGAAAACACTCGTACAACACACGCAACTTTCCGTTCTTCAGTTTGGAGTCGGCAGGGTATGCGAATATGCCACCGTACAATAAAGTTCTGTGGATATCCGCCACCATAGACCCAATGTAGCGCGCGGAGTAAGGCTTGCCTCCCAAGGACTCTTGAGGCTTCTTCAAGTCCTCAATGTACTTCTTGTGGGTTTCTGGCCAGTAGTACGAGTTACCCTCATTGACCGAGTAGATGGCCCTGGTGTGGGGTATCTTCAAGTTTGGCTGAGTTAAAATGAACTCGCCCAACTGGGTGTCCAAGGTGAAACCATGCACGCCGCGACCTGTGGTCAACATAAGATGCGCCGAGGCACCATACATGGTGTAGCCGGCGGCGACCATGTCGGAGCCCTTCCTCAAAACATCGTGGATCGAGCCCTTCAGATCATCCTTCAATTTATACACTCCGAAAATCGTGCCCACAGAGACACCGGCGTCAATGTTGGAGGAGCCGTCGATTGGATCGGTGCAGACAGCATAGCGCCCGCCGCCTTCGAAGACGATAAGGTCCTCCTGCTCCTCAGAAACAAGCACCTTCACGTTGCCACTGGACTTCATGGCGTTGATGAAAATCTCGTCCCCGATGACGTCCAATTTCTTCTGTACGTCACCTGTGGAGTTTGCGGTTCCAGAAATACCAATGAGATTGACCAATTCAGCTCTTCTGATGTTGTGGGCGATGAACTTGAATGCAAACTGGAGACTATTCAATAAGAGGGACAACTCTCCGGTGGCGTTGGGGGCATGTTTCTGCTGTTCCTGGAGAATGAAGCGCGTCAATGTGACGATGTCGGTGTCGACATTCATTTGCTGAGAGACAGATTGAGACATTGTGGAGTGTGGAGATTCGAAGTGTATTTGAGTGAAGTGTTCAGGGTGGAAGTGTTCAGGGTTCAAGTGGAGATATTCAAAATAAATCGAGGTTTACACGCGGTGTATATGTTCGAATAGAGTAAAGTGGGTTTGCTAAGATGGCAAGAAAAGTGAGAGGTGGAAGGACATTACCCCAGACATTTTATAGCTGCACTGCTCCGGTGCGCACTGCGTGCCACATGCTGCCAGGCGCGGTTCCGCAACCGTCCGGGTTGTGGGGAGACCAGTGCGGGTTAAAGGATCAGGGAGCACCGCGGATCCTGGAAACTCCGGGCGCACCAGAGTGGAGAAGACCCGAAACAGAGCTCCTATCTCGAATTCTCGGGCTTTCTTCGTATTTGCCGATCGCCCCAATCCAGATATTCACTGATACCACTCTTGCAATCACTGTTGAAATCACGGCACCAGCGCAATTCCATTCATTGCTGCTTTGGCGTGACGGGCCATGGCCGGGGCGCGCGGTGTAGATGTTCCTAACACCAGACCGTGCATTTGTCGGCGCTGCCCACGACGCCCAATGACATCTTGCTTACGCTCGATGACATCTCAATGATACGCACCGCAATGGTACAATGCTGCTGAAATGGCGCGAAGAACGGGGTTATTCGGGGTTTGATGTCCTCTCCACCCATGTCAAAAGTGACTCGAAATTGGCATGTCGTGTAATTAACTATCTCAAGCCCGCTGAATTGGCACCAAGCTTATATACGCCCAAGTGCTCCACTTCCACTCAAGTAGTCTGTCTGCCTGCGGCGCAGCAATTTGCGGCCTAGCTCGAGCACTCCAAAATCGGGTGTTTTTTGCTCCTCTGCTGCCATACTCGGTATAAGTACTCGCACTTTCAAGGCCTTCGGGCTTCTGCACTGGCCCGGTTCAACTCTCGTAAAAGATGGAACCCTTCGTCGTCCGCACTCTTCTTGCTGCTGGAAGAAGATGTGTTCCAGGCGGACGCCGACTCGAGTGACCTGTAGATAACTGTCTTCTCGTTATCCTTGTCGCTCCTGGCCTCGGCTATATCGCGCTCGAAACGGGTATGGAGGAATTGGAGTACTTCGTGGTAGTTGTAGCATTCTCCTTTCGCGGCTTCCTCGGCCCTGGCGGCTTTCCTGGGCTCTGCTTCCGGTTTGCGTGCTCCGTTCGTTTCGCTCTGCTTCTTTTGCTTGGGCCCACTCGCCGTGAAGTTGCCCTTTTCGCCGTTTTCGCGGCTTATACCTGGCCCACGAGTTGCCGGTGTCTCTGTGACTTGCAGTGGCTTGGGATTTTTCAGGAGTTTGGCGGCCCAGTCTGACATGGTAGAAGTGCTGTGGACTTTTCAAGGTGCATGGTGCGCTCGTTGCCGCACCCCCACGTACATCTTCACCATCGAACCATGGGCACTTTAGCCGCTGGAAGCGATATAAAAAAAATGTCCCCGTGGCGATCTTATAGATTTTCTGCTATTTAGCTTGCATCTCTACATCTCTACACCGCTTCTGTGTCCACTCACTCCTCTACGTAGTGTAGCCCCAGCCGCACGCACTACTCTCGTTAGGCACGCGTGTTAGCTACAACCGAAGACGCCTGACCGGAGTTCGAATTGAAACATTCTATCAATCTCAAACACTGATATCAACAGAAAAGCCCATTCTTCATCTACGATCTGTATTAGATTCGCTGAGTGGAGGGATCGACGCAATTGTTCGGTGCGTCACGTGGGGATCCGGCCACGTCAACAGCGCTCTTTTCGTGTTTTTTCTCGTCTCACACCTGTGCCTACTTTCCTATACTCCAACTTCACATCATGAGTTTTCGTTTGTTGGACCTAGTTAAGCCTTTCGAGCCGTTGGTGCCTGAGGTCATTGCCCCAGAGCGCAAAGTCCCTTTCAACCAGCGTGTCATGTGGACAGGTGTGGCCTTGTTGATTTTCCTTGTCATGTCTGAGATTCCGCTCTATGGCATTGTTTCGTCCGATGGTTCGGACCCCATTCTCTGGCTCAGAATGATGTTGGCCTCCAACCGTGGTACATTGATGGAGCTCGGTATCACGCCCATTGTGTCTGCGTCCATGGTGTTCCAGTTGTTGCAGGGAACCAAGTTGATCCACGTCGACATGTCCAAGAAGGAGGACAGAGAGCAATTTCAGACTGCGCAAAAACTCTTTGCTATCATCTTGTCCGTGGGTCAAGCAACCGTCTATGTCTTGACTGGTATGTACGGGCCTCCAAAGTCTTTGGGAACGGGTGTGATTTTGTTGTTGGTTTTGCAATTGGTGTTCGCAGGTATCATTGTGATCTTGTTGGACGAGTTGTTGCAGAAGGGTTACGGCCTTGGCTCCGGTATTTCCTTGTTCACCGCCACAAACGTGTGTGAGCAAGTTATGTGGAAGGCTTTCGCTCCCACCACCTCTGCCTCCGGTAAAGGTGCTGAGTTCGATGGTGCCGTCGTTGCCATGTTTCATTTGTTGGGTTCTAGAAAGGACAAGAAAAGAGCTCTCATCGAGGCTTTTTACAGACAAAACTTGCCTAACATGCTCCAGGTCTTTTCCACTGTTCTCGTGTTCTTTGCGGTCGTTTACTTGCAAGGTGTCAGAGTCGACCTCCCAATCAGTTCCGTTAGACAAAGAGGACCTTACATGTTGTACCCCATCAAGTTGTTCTACACGTCCAACACTCCAATTATGTTACAATCTGCTTTGTCCTCGAATATTTTCCTCATCTCTCAGATGCTTTTCATGAAGTGGCCTAGCAATTTGTTTGTGAAATTCCTTGGGTCCTGGGCTGCCAAAGGTGGTTCTTCTCAATTGTATGCCGTTAGCGGTTTGTCATACTACATTCAGCCACCATTGTCTCTTACGGACGCATTGGTCGACCCAATTAGAACATTGGTTTACGTTACTTTCGTGTTGGGTTCTTGTGCCGTCTTCTCCACCACTTGGATTGAGATCAGTGGTACATCTCCAAGAGATGTTGCCAAGCAATTCAAGGAACAAGGCTTGGTAATTGCCGGCTACAGAAGCACTAGTGCTTATAAGGAGTTGAAGAAGATCATTCCTACCGCTGCTGCATTGGGAGGTGTTGCTATTGGTGCTTTATCTGTGTGCAGTGACATGATTGGAACCTTGGGTAGTGGAACCTCCATCTTGTTGAGTGTCACGACCATTTATGGCTACTATGACTTGGCAGTGAAGGAAGGTGTATTCTCCAAATCCTCCCTCGTGAGTGGCTTTGGTGAAATGTAAGTGGAGTTGAAAATTTGTTAGAGACGATTTGATACATTATGACGTGGTTCTATAACGCAGATTCAAATAGTACAAAGTACACGCATTGAAAGACATTTACTAGATCTTCATTGTGCCTGCTGTATATGTTAGATCCTAGACTATGCGCCCGACGATCCAAATTTCTGGGACCAGTTTTCATACTCAATCAAACCCTCGGCCGACACAGATGGGCGGATGTACTTTAAACTCTCGATGAAGTCCTCTAGCTGAATTGGCCGGATCTCTTCGGTTGGTGTGCTCAAAAGCTTGTCTCCTAAGGACCTTAGTGGACCCATGGCACTATCTTTAGCTAGAAGTGTGATGTCACTGCCACTGAATCCCGTAGTCAAGTCCATGAGAGTCTCAAACTGTTCATCCGAAATAGTGTGCTTTTGGTATGCTAGAAGCTTGCTGATTTGCAACTTTCTTGTTTCCTTCTCTGGCAACGGTATGTAAACACGTTTTGCAAACCGTCTGCGGGCTGCTTCGTCAATTCCCCAAGGCAAGTTGGTGGCACCCAAGATCAAGACCCTGCTCACATCACCATCAGTAGAGTCACGACCTGCAGCAGCAGAGGAGAGCTCGGACCACTGGACGAGAAATTCGTTTTTGATTCTTCGCATACTCTCAACTTCTCCTTCAGTTCTAGTTCCCAATAAGGAATCAATTTCATCGATAAACACAATAGAGGGACTGAGTTTCTTAGCTAGCAAAAATAGCGCCTTGACTAGCTTCTCACTCTCTCCAAGGTACTTGGACGTTAAGGAAGAGGAGCTGATGGAGAAGAAAGTCGATTTAGACTCTGTCGCCACAGCTCTAGCGAGCATAGTTTTCCCGGTACCAGGAGGACCAAATAGAAGCATGCCTCTGGTAGGCTCTCGTAATCCACGGAAAAGGTCAGGCCGTAAAAAAGGGTATACTACTGCCTCTTTCAAAGAGTTCTTGGCAGTTTCGAGGCCAACGATATCATCCCAAAACACTTCATCCCCTCTGACAACAATGTCATTGAGGATTTGCACGGCGGACAATTCGTCGATCCCCTTGATTGACTTTATGAAAGCAGCCTGCTCTTCAGGGGACATGTCAGTAGCGCTTGGCGAACCTGCTGTCAAAGTTTCTGCTGGATGTTCGGGCTCCTCGACATCGTAGTCGTCGATGATATTATCTAAATATGGAGATTTTGGAGCAGGAGGCGATCTTGCAGCCGAAGGTTGGGCAGATTTTTTGGACACGATTTGTGGCTTTTCCACGGGCTTGTAATTGTATGTGATATTTGCCTTCTTGACCTGCTTTACTTGAGGCGCTTTGGCGGTAGTCTTTTCCGCCCGTGAACGCACCGGTGCCAGTTCCAGGGCACGGGACCGCTGTTCAACAGTGCTCGGTTTCTTCGGGGCCAGGGTACTTTTTGTTGCGCTCTTTTGCATTATCCTGGATAAATTCATAGGCTTGGGTTGGTTATAAGTATACTTCTTCACAGCAGGAGTGCTCTCTTTGATGTTGGGGGTGGACATCGATGCTTTAGGAAGTGACGGCTTCGGTATAGTCTGGGCGCTCTGGGGATTTGGCAGAGTTTCGGATTGGTAGGACCTCGTCTTGTGTAATTTCTCTTGAGGCTTGAGCAAAGCCATGCGTTTGGGAGGGACCGGAGGGGGCGCTTTTTTGGGCGCAGCAACCTGCGAGAGGTCTTCAAGGGACTGTTGACCGAAGCGGTCGTCCAAATCTATGAGATTCGCCGAGTGGGAAGAGTCGCTGGTGATGGTAGATGAATGCGAGCCCACAGAATTGAGGCGCTCCCAGTTGGAGGTGGTAAGCTCCGACTGATCAAAGTCCCCGAAAAGGTCATCATCGTAGGCTTTGGCAGTTGAGGCAGATGGCTTCGTCCATGATTTCGATGCCGCCGCTATCACAGTGTCTTGGTTCTTCTGAGAGAGCTGGTAGTTGTTGCTGGCAGCATTCTGTCTGAGCGACTTCACCATATGCCTCTGGGTGGAGTTACTACCCAATGAGCGACTAGAGGGGTTGTTGGACCGCAAAGAGGGCGTGCTAAGCTTATGCAGGTGGATAGACAAGGTGTTGTTGGCGCTGTGGCTGCCGCTCAGAACATTTGAGTTGACAAGCTCGTGTTGGGCTTTCTTCAATTTGCGAGTTTGCTCGTCCAATCTGAGCTGGAGTCTTATGAGATGCTTGACATTTTCGTCACGAATAGCCTTAATGTCGCTCAATATAGCTGCTTCGTCGGGGGTCATTTTGGGGGTCTTTCGCTCCATATTGTCGATCTTGTATAGTAACAGTGTGTGGAGGGATTTCCAGCCACTGAGGGCCTCGGCAAAGTAACCCTTGTCCTCGGAAGCCAAGTTCTTCAAAGTTTGGTTGCTTGCTTCATTGTAGACCTGCAGAAGCTCCTCAAGTAGGTGTCCTGGCGGCGGTTTTCTCCTCAGGAACATGGTGAAATGCTGTGATTAAGCGGTAGACAAATGAGAGTGATTCAGAGAAATTGTCTCTGGCGTTCTGCTATGAAGAGCGGCGTGGATGAACGAAATACCTGGTTGTAGATTAGAGCCGGGTGTGGTATTTGGTGGGATCGCTTGTAGTATGAGGCTGGCTTGTGTGCGCGGATGTGGACTGGTGTCAGATGCGCGTACCTTGCTATGAATGCCCCAGGACCAGACTTGCCGTATCTTCGAATTACTCCAATCGGCAAGACTCGTAGGGGTTCAGCCAGTGAAATATTGGGGTGGGTTTACTTCCCGTCGGCCTGGCTACAGGAAGCTTCACTTGCAGGTTGTGCGACCTCACGTCATGAGACCTCTCACGAGAGTACGGGATAAGAGGCAGGGAATACAGGGAGAAAGTAGGTGCGGTGAGAGAAGAAATGTAGTGATATAACGGGAAACACACGAGTTTCGAACCTCATGTGTATACTAGATAACCACCTTGATCTAACCAAAACCACCGGACCGTAGATACATTGCACACGACCAGGTCTCTGGCGAAAATCTGACAAACACTCCCATGAACGGCCTCCCTAACTTAATAGGCGAGGCCAAGAGTGAAAGCTTTCGGCACGGATGCCGAGCGATCTCCACCAGAATCCTGGCCACACACGTACACACGATCAATATGTGATGATTTCGGCGGCAACTTATGATGTGGTGGGTGATAATTGCGGCGATGCAGCTTTTATATCTCGCGCATCGTGGGGCCGGGTAACCCCGCGAGGTGCACGGCTTCGAAACCTACGCTAGGGATTCTGTAGTTGATGTGTTAACAACTTCCTGGAGTTTCTTTTTGTGATTCCATTAAAGCAACCATGCATGGAAACAAGTTCCACTGAAAAATATTTTTTGGAAACTTCGTACATTTACAAAGTCTGACTGAACTGCAAATAATCAGAAAAGTCGTCTCTTACCCGAAACGTGCAAACAATAGGATTGTCAGGTTTGGTGCTGGACACGAAGCGTCTTTTTAACCCTTTACCTCAAACGTGAGTTTCAGCTTTTTTTCTACAGCTAGATACCTGCACCAACTCTCTGCTCACATCCTTCGTATACGTCATTGACGCATTCTTTACTGACCTAGCCATGGCTTCTGAAGATACTAGCGTACACACGCTATTGTTCGTGGCAACGCAATGCGTCGTCACATGGATTGCATACTTAGTCAGCAATTTTATTGATGGGCTCCAGTGGAGTTCGGACAAGTTCCCCAACGCCACGCGGGTTGTGGAGGGCGTGGTCGTGGCTTACTTAGTCTGGAGGGGCTATGTGCGTATTTTGAAGTTTTGGTGGAGGCTTTGTATTTTCCTCTTGAAGATGGGCTTTTTCTACTTGGCAGTTTTGATCATGCTAGGGACATACATCCGCGGCTTCGAGACGTTCTTCCTTAAGGACACGTTTACATTGTGGACGTTCTTGAAATATCTCTACAATACGTCAAAAAAGGCCAAGGAAGGTGAAACTGTGCGCGTGGGGCTGACTGCCGGCCTGGAAAACCTTATGATGGATGCTGCTTCTTTTTTGCATTACAATGAAGAAGCCATGGCAGCCATGGAAGACGGATTCTATTCGGTGAAGAATCATGCGGAAGACTTCATCAAGGGCAACAACTTGAACGAAGAATCCAAGCCCAGCTCGAGAAACGTCTATGATATTGCTGCTAATTTGGGCTTATTCTAACGATGACTCCCACCAACTATTTCGTATGATGCGTGGTACTGCAATGAAAGGCCTATATAAGTTTATACAGTACTTCATTCCGACACATTCTTCTTGCTTGTCTATCTTCACTCGAATCAAGTCACTCTAGCCACTGCTATCTGCATTCTTATGCTCTATCGTTTCCGGCTCATCCAAAGATTGCAATCCATTGTCTTTAATCAAAAAGTTGAGCAAAAAGCAAACGGCAATGAGAGGCACCGTGAAGTAAAAGTAGTCTTTCAATGCTTTCATGTACATTTGCTTCACGAAGGCGACTTGCGGCGCATCTAAAGACGAAATGTCAGGAAGAGTGTAAATGTTGGCTTTCAAATGTGCCAAGTAGCTCGGGGAGAGGGGCGAGCTACCGGAATGCTTGCTGATCTCCTTGAGAATGGAATTGGAGATAATAAGCGAAGAAATTGCAATGCCCAAGGCACCGCCAAAAGACCGAATGACGTTCCTGGTGCTTATAACCACAGCCCGCTGTGACTTTCTGGAGTTGGCCTGCGCAGCGACCATACTCGGCTGGAATATAAAACCAATGCCAGTCCCCATGACAAACAAAGCTGCAATGACGTATGAATTACTGCTGCGCTGGTGGAAACCAAGGGTCATGCCCTGTCCAGTCAACCAGAATGCATACCCCACGGCCATGATAGGGAAGTAGTGTCCTATCAAACTGATGAGGTAACCAGCCACGGTGGACATCATGGATTGGGGAATCACCAAGGGAAAAAGTAGCACTGCTGACCGCATCGGAGAGTCCCCACGGATTAGCTGAAAGTAATAAGGCACACTGAACAAGAAGGAATAGTAGACCATCCCGAAGAGAAACGACGATAGCATGATCATGGACAAGGAAATGTTTTTGAATATAGCCAATGGGATCATGGGAAGTTTGGGAATGGTGCATTCAACCACAAAAAAACCGATGAGTAGCAACCCTCCCACGACGAACATAGCGATAACCAAAGGACTATTCCATGCGTAAGTTGAGCCGCCGCCACTAATGGGAATGAGAAGGAGAATGAGCGCAGCCGTGGCCAAGAACATTCCCAAGTAGTCAATACTCTTCAACCTGCTTCTTACGGAAAGCACCGACTTCAACTTTTTGTTGCCCGGAGTATGGATGAAAAAGAAAGCCACCAACATCGTAAAGAATACGATCGGGGGCAACACTCGAAAGAAATTCCGCCACGTTGATTTCTCGGCAAATGAGCCCATTATGATTGGGCCCAAGGCATTGCCCAACCCCACGAACGTACCAAGAATTCCCTGATACTTGCCCCTCTGTTTGAGGGTAACGACATCACTGACAATGACCATCGCCAAGGAAGAAATCCCCCCGGAGCCTATTCCAGCCAAAGCCCTAAATACGTAGAATTCAGGCCCGCTGGTGGCAAAGCCACAAAGGAGGTTGGATACTGTGAGAAGCGCTAGACTGAAGATGAGCATCTGTTTCCTGCCGAAGATGTCTGCAAAACGGCCAAAAATTACCTGGCACACGGTGTTAGCTAAAAGAGACGAAGTACCTGCCCAGTTGATGGAGTTTTGGGCATTTAAATCGTCCGCAATTTGAGGAAGAGCCACCGTGACACCCGTCTGGTCACAGAATGCACAGAAAAGGCACAAGGCACACGCTAGTAAGCAAGAAATGAGTTTCTTCAACGGCAAGAGGTTTTCGTGCGCCACGCCAAGCTTATCTTCTAGCAGCTGATGCTTGGGCTGCACCGGCGGGCTCTCGGGAGCCGCTAGAGTGTGGGTAGTCGAGCGGTCGTCACTGCGCGATGTTGCATTTTGCAGCTCAAGAGACGTGCGGGACGCGGGGGTTTCGGGCCGTGGTGACATATTTTTGAGGTACAGGAGCGTGCGGGAACGAGAGAAAAACTCCGAGTCACACGATAAGGGCCTTACTGTGTTCGGTTCGCCACGCAGCTATCTGAAAGGGAAAGATTCAAGATCCACTGAGCTGGATAGATGTTGTGATGGATTTGCTTCTGAGAAAGCCAAGCTCCGTAGATTGCAAATGGTCAAATTGAAGATTAGTGTGGGCTTAAGACCTGAGTTTGAGCGATAGGCAGTTTTAGAGAGTGAATCGACACCTAGCGCAATTAGTTGATATTACGGAGTTTGAAATCAGCTCATGGGATCAGGCGCAGAGGAGCGATGTTCTTATATAAATGTCAGGCATCAGCTCGGAGCTCGGTGCTCGGTGATTTTTTTCTTTTTTTTTTCACGCGGCCGCGGGGCCTCACCGAATAGTGATACCGTGGGGGCATTCCGGGACACATTTCGGGGACATTCGGGGACATTCGGGGACATTCGGGGACATTCGGGGGCATTCGGGGGCATTCGGGGGCATTCGGGGGCATTCCGGGGACATTTTGGCAAACAGATTGTTCTTCAAGTGAGCTCGCTTTCTTTCTTTTGCCATGGACACGCTTCATTTGTGTCTGGTTTCACAACATAGAATCTCCCTGCCTTCGGGTGTGGGAAGCTGCACTACGCCGTGCAGTACTCGCACCCATGCCAACTTTCTAAGGTAACCGGCACTGTTCTTGATTTCCGCGAAGACGCACTGATTGTCACAGTTCTAAGAAGTGAAGCTATCTAGTTCTAAGAAGTGAAGCTATCTAGCAGATTTCTACCGAATGAATAGCCGTACTCCTTACATAAGTCCGGTTACCGACCTCATGCCACTGGAAGCGAAGAGGCGACACAAGATGAAACCCCGAAATACCCAATGATTTTTTGCCTGCAATGCTGTGTGACTGAAGATCGCATCACTTGCTGTTAGATCGCATTAGTACTAGATCGCATTAGTATTACAACGCATTAGTTATTGCATTAGTATTACAACGCATTAGTATTACAACGCATTGGTATTACAACAAATTAGTATTACAACGCATTAGTATTACAACGCATTAGTATCACAACACATTAGTATTACAACGCATTAGTATCACAACACATTAGTATTACAACGTATTACTTATTAGAGGCGTTGTGCAGTGTATATAACGAAGCAATTTTAAGCGTTAGTCGATGGTATTGCAGTCCGCCACCAAAATGCCAGAACAGGAAACCAGTAGATTGATACAGCATGCCATGCACCATCAGTACTTGCACACGCTTGGTTAGTCGTCTCCCCGTCACTCGGACATAGCCATTATCGCAACCACTTGCATAAAGCTGTACCTGATGGAGCAGTAATTGCAGCCGCCTGCACTGTCGAGGATGTCTCGGTTGCTTCTACATTGCCCCACCTAGCCTCGACCTTGTTGTTTGTGCGCGACACGACCTGGGGCTCAGTACATGGTGCTCAGCCCTAGCTCCACGGAACCACAAAACATAGCCGCAATGGTCAAGGACACCACGTACTATGAGATTCTAGATGTCCAAGCCGATGCTACCGAAGTGCAGTTGAAGAAAGCCTACAGAAAGAAGGCCATCCAGCTCCATCCGGACAAAAACGGCAATGATCCTCAAGCGGCGGCCAAGTTTCAGGAGCTAGGTGAGGCATACGGCATTTTGTCCAACGCTGAGCTTAGGGCTGTGTACGACGAAGTTGGTGTGGAAGGAATGAAGGAGAGGAATGGCCCGGACGCTGAGGCCGACATTGACCCTCAAGACTTCTTCAAGATGATTTTCGGTGGGGACAGCTTCCTTGACTGGATTGGAGAGTTATCCTTGTTTTCCGATGTCACAGAAACCGCAGAGATTCTTGGTGAAAACGACGACGAGCAGGAGAAGCCCCTGGAGTCTACTGATGTTGCAACCAAGACCGAGTCTTCCGTACACGCAGACCCCAATGGCGAGACTAGATACTCAGATCTCCAAAGCGAGTTGAACTCCAAGAAGAAGCACGCAAAGCTCACCAAGGAAAGAAGACAGAAGCTTGCTGAGATGCAAGAGAAATCCAAGAAGGCCAAGCAGGAGCGCATCGATAAATTGGTGGCTAACTTGCTCAGCAGAATCGAGAGCTATCAGAGCTGCAAAACTCCAGATGCCTTGGAGCATTACCGGTCCAAGCTACAGGTTGAGTTAGAGGACTTGAAAATCGAGTCCTTCGGCATTCAGCTTTTACACTTGATCGGAAAGATCTATGTCACGCAAGGCCATGCCGCAATTCTGGCAGCCAAAACGTTTGGTGTATCTAAGCTCTACACCAGCGTGAAATCTAAGAGTGAAAGAATGAAGGGAGGATTTTCCATCTTGAAGAGCGCGATCGATGCCCAGGCTTCTGCTGAGGAGATGTTGAAGCAGCAAGCTGCACTCGAACAAACTGGTGCTGAGATGACAGACGAGGACAAGTACAAACAGATGGAGGCCGAGCGGGTGATAACTGGCAAGTTCCTTGCCACTGCGTGGGCATCTACGCAGTTTGAAGTCAACGGGGTGTTGGCAAAGGTTACCCACAAGCTCTTGCACGATAAGGCCTTAGGGAAAAAGGAGAGAGTCTCCCGGGCCGAGGCAGTGGTATTTATTGGCAAGGAGCTCCTTGCTACGAAGCGGTCTAAGGAGGAGGACGAGGATGCACGTATTTTTGAAGAGATGATGGCCGACGCTAGCACGAAGAAATCGAAGAACAGAACGAAGAAGATGTCTCAACGAGACTTGGAAGAGTACCTCGCCAAGGTGGAGGCAGACGAACAAACCTGAGTATCTTATATAAGGATCATTTCGAAGAATTAGACCAAGCAACCAGCATCTTGAGTGGCATTGAATACCGTCTGGGACACAGGTCCGTGCTGTGTGCAGTTCTTGATGGGTAATCGCACATTCATCTTTCCCTCGCCACTACCTACTCCTTCTTTAACCATGAGTCCAAACAGTAAGCAGGTTCTTCAATTATACAGAAGCCTCTTGGCCACGTCCAAGAAATTCGACAACTACAACTTTAGAGAATACTCTCTTAGAAAGGTGCACGACTCCTTCAAGCAAAACAAGAACGTGACGGACAAGGAACTGGTCACCACCCTCTACAACCAAGGCATCGACCAACTAGCTTTGTTGAACAGACAAACGACCATTTCGCAAATGTTCAATTTCGAGAAGCTTGTCGTGGAGCCTTTGAAGAAAATGCAGTGAAGAAAATGCAGTGAAGAAAATGCAGTGATTTGGATGAAAAGTCCCGAAACCAAAGCGTCAAGAAGCTCTAACGAGAAAAGTCCGTGACTTCCCGTATCTGCTCCTTGGTTATGAATTGTGGGTTCAGACCCGGTGTTAATGAATGTCCTAAGCCATCTTCACTGAAGAAAGGGCCTTCCACTTCACCTTAAACGTACTTGAGTAATACGAATACATACTAAACATACGTCAAACTCGACACATTAGAACGGCATTTAGAGTTTTTGGGTGGAATATAAGATAAGAAGCACTGGGATGTTTATGGTACTTGCACGATCGCTAACGTGTCTTTTGTGGAATTAGGACCAGCTTTTGGAGAGCTCCAACGCCGCAGTTATATACTCCATAATATCCTCTTCAGAAAGAGCCGGAAATTCGCGGCCGTACCCAGTATGAGCACCTTTTTTCGGCTGCCCAAGCTTCACCAAACCGAGCATGTAATCACGTGCATCATTGAAGCCAATTGTATGGTACGCTCTAGTGTCCTTGTGTAAGGCATATCTGTCGTGGAGCCACTCCCGCTGTACTCTCAAAGGTGGAAGCTCGACGCGGCCGGCTAAAAACCGGGCTACCCAGATGGCCTGGTACTCAAACGCACGGAAGGATACGGCATCTGTAGGCACGCCAATGAAAGGAAGAAGAGGCTCTTGCGTCAAAAAAGTGTGTTGATAGAGGTCCGGCACAATTCTGCCGTCTTGGGTGATGTCTCCCAAGTGGTTCACCAAAAATGGAAACAGGAACTGGTAGCCTGTAGCGTAGACGACGTAGTCTGGGTTTACCACCTCGGAGCCATCTTCAAATATAACCTTGAAGCCGCCTCCCGAAATCTCCTCGTACCTCTCTATAACTGGCTTCTTTTCGAGATTTGGGGCTTTCACAACTTTCTTGATCTCCTTGTAGGAACGGATCAGCTGGTATACTTTAGATGCAAATTCTGCAGTGTACTTGCTGATGTCAGCCCCCAGGGCTCTTGAGCCTACTACGACCACGACTTTATCCTTGTACTTGTCGCCTGTTCTGAAGAACTTGGCGTGCTCGATCCTTTCAGGGTACTTTCTTTGCACCGCCTCTGATCCTGGGACTTTGGGAATGAATGGAATATGGTAGTGGCCAACATTGACGATAACACTATCAAAATCCTGTTGATACCATAAATCCTCGGCGCCTGGCCGCGTTTGGCGAAGGGTAACGGTGAAATAGTAAGTGTCATCACTGGGACGTGGAACGCGCTCAACGTGCTCCACAGTGGTACTCATCACAATATTGACGTTTTCCCTATCGGCATTTTGCTGAATGTAGTCATGGATGTACTGCTGCACCACTGCACGATCCACGTACTTGTTTGACTGGTCCTGAGTCCATTGCCTCTTGTCACTAAAAGTCATCATTTTCTCGATGATGTTGGTGTTCATCTTCTCATACGCAGGCGTCTGCTCAAAGCGTTGTTGAGAGGATGGGAGCACATGGGTCTTTCTGCCAGAAAGCTCCGACTTCTTGAACGGATTTTCGAGAGGTGGGTCAATGGTTGCACTATTGGCACCAACTTTAATCAAGTCGTTTGGCGTAGCGATAGGGTCTTTGTCATAGACCCAGATTCCACCTAGCGTGTTTCTTCTCTCGAACAATGTGATTTGCTCAAACTGATTCTCCTTCACCAAGGAGTCCAATGAAATGGCTCCTGATGCACCTCCTCCGATTATGGCCACCCGTTTAATCTGGCCTGGGGCCACCGATCTCAAGGGCTCAACTGGAGTGTTTGTTCTTGTGGGCATGGCGGTAATAATACCTTGGGTAAACTGGCCGATTCCAGGCCTTTTTAAACTGTTTCGTATTGCAGATTAGCGTGAATTGTGGTTCGCAGCCACAGTTGACGCACCGTCCTCAAGAAGTTGCGAATAGTCTTGCCGATTTTCCCCTGAGAAACTCACCAAGAAATGGGAAGACTTGTCGATTGCAGCTGAAGTAAGTTTGAGCAGTTCAAGTAGTTGGAGGTTTCGTTGATAAATTCCTATGGTCATGTGTCAGCCAAAGGGTCTGCGTGTTACTGCTGTGAGCCCTGCATGAACTACTGCATAGCGTGCTACTCCACACGAAATGTGAACACTACGCTTATTAGTAATTGCATTTGCATGAATTTTATCGGGTTTTGGGCCTGCAGATCCGAGCCCGGATTGTAGTTACGAAGTCCGATTCCTACTGGGGGTGCTTACTGGGGGTCGTGGCTCAGATTCCATACAACTACAGACACGAACAGTGCTCGAAACAAGATGTTATCAGAATATCCAATGCAGACAGAATCAACCGATACCATCAAATGAAGTAATGAATTAAGTGAAGTAATGAAGTAATAAATTAACGAAGTAATAAATCAAATGAAGTAATAAATTAAGAAGTAATGAATGAAATGAAGTATGAATTAAATGAAGTGATAAATCAGATGAAGTAAAAAATCAAATGAAGTAATAAGTCAATTGAAGTAATAAATTAACGAAGTAATAAATCAAATGAATTAATGAATCAAATGAAGTGATAAATGAGAAGGATCTGATCAAAAAGTAATGCTCATGGAAAATTGATAAATTGGTCAATAATCCGCACGAAAAGACGTACACGATGAATCTGCCCGTTGGCTTTTGCCTTATTGAAAGTTGACTGGGCGCGTGAATTTTGACACTTTTAATACGAGTGCGAAACCCATATTCTCTCCCAAAATGTGAACTACAGAACCACATCTTAAAGTCTTCTTCTTACGTTTGATGGGCAATTCAGCGGGGTCTATTACAAAGAGCATGGCTACTGCAAGTCGCTGAAGGCCTTTTTTTTCGGAATCCTGGATGCATTTTCGGGAGGGGTACTCTAGCTCGTGGTCTCGCTAGAATCGACTATTGGGAAGGGCGACTCTCAAAAACTATGTACAGTTTTCGCCTCTATTCACCTGGCGCGCCTGCTCACACTGCAGGACACTCACCTCTCGCAGCAGCAGGGCGCTCATCGTTTTAATAGGCAATGGGCCACGTGCGCGTACATGACCCCACGCGTGGGCCATTTATGTAAGACGGCCATCGCAGACTTTTCCACACATCTTCACACAGTCAATGGTCGAGCAAAAAGAGGTGGACCTCAATAAACCCATAGACGCTGACACGGAGTCGGTCATCCGCAGAGTGCCCTTGACGCCCGATTTGGCCACCGTCGCTTTGACGTTTCACGGTGACTACTATAGACAATTGCAGAGCAAGTGCAACAGCAGAATCGTCTGGCACCCGCTCACCCAGCTTTATGCTGCAGTGATCTTGTTTGCGTTCGCTGTATACGCATATGGTGAACTCTATCAGATCTCGGACTCCTTCTCCGAATTTATCAGATTGGCCATGCGCAACAAGCATATCCTTACCTCGTTTTTCCCGGCTATCATCTTTGTAGCCGGCTCCGTGGGTCTTGCAAGCTTCATGGTCACGGACGAGTTCAAGGTCATTAGTGACTCGCTTGCTGATGAGGCAGTCATGGCCAAGATCTTCCGCTTTCCTTTGAAGATTTTCGCCACGGCCCGGCCCGAGGACATGGACAGCCCGTTCATCAAAAGTGCTTCCGAAAGTACAGATTTCATCGAGTACAGGAACTCGCCCATTGCCGTTGTCACGGTGATTCCAATGCCCTCGCAGTCAACATCTGAGTCTTTCTACGCAAAAATCAGCGGGCTTCACGTTAGAAAGTCTTATCGTAGGGCAGGATTGGAGGAGGAACTTCTTGACTACGCCAAAGAAAAAGCAAGAGCGCTCTGTCTGAGATATGTCGCTGACAACGAGTTGAAAAGCGCCAATATCAAGATTGTCTTGACCGCCGAGGCGTATTCCGTCGACACCAAGCTCGTGGAATTCTACAAATCTCATGGCTTTGTCAAAAAGTCAGAAACTTGCAAGGTCAATCCGTTCTCCGAGGAGAAGTCGACGAAGCCCCAGAAGAAGCTCATGACGTTGTGCTTCAAATTCTTCGAGATCAAAAGGGTGACCTTCCAGCTCGAATTGAGCAATTCTTTGAACATTGACCCCGAAACAGAGAAAGCCTCCTCTTCGACTGGCTTCAGCGGCTCTCTGAAGAATGCAAAAAGAAGAAAGGGCAGAGCTTAATTGTGCTTGTATACAAGAACAGGTGTATCATACTTTTTAATGAAAAATAACGCACTGAGGAAATCAGTCTAGGAGCCCGTTTTTCTTGTAGCCACCCCTCTTTCTATTCTTGTAGATCCTCAATGCCACCCACAGAACAGCGACCACGAGAAACAGGTAGGCGAGATACTTAAAGAACGCCAACGTGCGCCTGACCCATCTCCGAACAAATGTGGCATCGGCATCTCCGTATTTTTCTAGGCGGTAGGCTCTTTCTTTCTCTTTGATTCTCTGCTCAGCCTTCCTAAGCCGTATGACTGACTTGCGGAGTTTTTTGCCCTTGCGACCCAGTTCGCTTTTGGCCATGGGCTCCTGCTCTTCTATGAGATGCTCGAGCTCATCCACATTGTGGATAGCTGCACCATCATCCGGCAGGTATACTCCAAATATTCTGTTCTCAATGATATCCACGTTCTGTGCCAATTCCCCAGTTTCAGCAGAGAGCCCTAAGTACTTCCTCTCAGGGAGAATCACATTCGTTAGCGTAAAGCAGTTGTGCCACTCGTCAGACACTGCGGGATTGTAGTTGAGGTCCAAAGACAAATAGCCTTCGTTGGTATGGATGATCCTTAGCCTAGTCAAGCCCGAAGCAGGGTTGAGGACGGATTTTGCCGTGCATCCAGCCAACTTGGTGGCCATTCCATCGGAGTACTTATCGAAGTAGTACTGTCCCTTACCTCCGTGGGCGCTGATGTAAGGAAAGCTGCCCGAGTGACCATTTTGAAATGTGTCTATGATAATGGCCAAGCCCTCAAAATTGTTTCTGGCGCCAAACACGTCTCCAATTGGCGACGGCTCTTTGATGAACCAGATGGCTAACCCGTCCGCGTGGAGGCCGCCCTTTCCATGCATGTGAAACGTGAGTTCCATTTCAAACGATGGGGCCAGAATTGGCTCTTTAGCAAACATATTGCTTGCTTGGTGCTTGGAGTCCGACGTGAGACTGATGAACTTACCGTTCTGCACCACAATGTCGCCGGAAAAGTCCCAATTGTCGCTCTTCAACGTCAGCTTATCCAAGTATGGAGACTTGATTTGCTGGGCCGTGAGCTCCACTTTGTTCACCTTAACCTCCGGGGCTTTGTTCTGGAACATGTCGTTGACATGCTCGGGCGAGAAGGCCTCTGTGCCATCAGATCTGGAGTAGATCCAGTAGAAACACACAAGGGCGAAGAGAGCGAGTCCGCCAAGAATGCGCTTGGATTGCGTGTTGGACCGGGCCATTGCCAGAGTGTGCCAGTTCCACGTGTTTTCGAAACTAAGCAGATGTGGGATGAGAATCTGGAGAAATCCCAGTGCATATACGACGTGCGAAGTCGGCCTACATGCTGCCACTGGTGCGTGAAGACGCTCCAGAATTGGGCCGCCCAGGGAAGCAGTATGCGCCTCACCGGCTATTTCAAGCGGTGCAGTGTGAGTTTGGCCAATATTCACCGGGTGGTGAGTTTACGGCGTGTTGACTCCACCGCACTCGACACCATAGGGAAGGCCATTATTGGGCTACTCATACTCTGGCCAAGACAGGCTTGTGGCGTACTTGTCAGGCGTGGCTTGATGTACTCGTCAGGCGTGGCAGCGAGCGCTGGCCACCGCACCCATTGATTCAGCGGCACTGTTTCTCTACAGACGATTCCTATTGTATTTCGCTGTATCCTTATTGTTATTTACATGCCCCGTCGTATTATTTGCCGGCCAAAACCGTACGCATGGCACTGAACCACGTCTCCTTCTTCTCGCCCCGGATTTCACTCAAAATCCGGTCATAGTATCTGGGGTTTCCCTTGGGCTTCAACAACTTGTCGTCGAGCTTGTAGTAGTTTCTGTATTTGTCGTTCACCAACTCCCGCAACGAGATGTACTGGAGCTTCAAGTCAGATTCGCTGATGCCACTCACGACCTGCGGATTGGAGAAGCGCTCGATCTGCACATCCTTGAACGATGCATAATGCGTCAACCGCTCCTTGGGGAGCGTTTTCAAAAGCGAGAGGATTTTCTCGGTGACTTGTGCTTTCGATGACATGCTGTGCAGTGAGTCTTCTCACGAATGTGTTTTTCGTCTACACCCGCACTATATGCACACCAACGCCACGGACCGGGCCGTTTGCACACGGGGTGGGCGATAGGCGAAGCTGTGGTTCGCTTTCAGCACGCCGGCAGCAATGCACGGCCTGGCGGACGGAAAGCCGGGTGCTGGGGCAGGTCACGTGACCCCCGCTCTACATCGCGCCGGCGCATGCGTTCGCTTTCACCACCAACACAATGGCAAAGCACACTCCCAGATTAGTCTTCGTCCGCCATGGGCAGACCACGTGGTCCAAGTCCGGCCAGTACACGTCAGTGACCGATTTGGATCTCACCCCGTTTGGCGTTACCCAAATGAGAAACACCGGAAAGCAGTTGATTGGCTCAACGCCGTTCCACTTGATCCAGCCCCAAAACATCAAGATGATGATCACTTCGCCCAGAACAAGAGCAAAGAAAACGGCCCAGTTGTTGATTGAAGGCCTCGAAGAGCCTGTACGCAACGCTATCCCCATCAGCGAGGACAACGATTTGAGAGAGTGGGAGTACGGCGACTACGAGGGCCTTCGTACGCAGGAAATCATCGACTTGCGCAAGCTGAGAGGCCATGAGGCCAATGGAGAGGTCTGGAACATTTTTGAGTATGGCTGTGAGAATGGAGAGGACTACTTGCAAGTGACGGAACGGGTGGACCGTTTGATCGGCAACATCCGTAAGGTGCACGCCGAGGCCATTGAGAAAAACGTGCCCTGCGACGTGGTGTTGGTCGCGCACGGCCACATTCTTCGCTGCCTTGCGTCGAGATGGATCGGTAAACCACTCAACCAAAACCCGGACTTGGTATTGGATGCAGGCGGCGTCGGTGTCTTGAGTTACCAACACTGCAACATCAATGAGCCTGCGTTTAGCTTGGCTGGTGCTTTTGTAGTTCCGGTGGAGGAAGAGGGCAAGCAGCCATAGCGCAGCCTGCTCAATAGACTAGATAGACTTCTGAATGCAATACCTGTTTAGAGGCACGACTGTATATGCTACGACGCGTGACTGTATCTGCCGACTACATTTTGCCCATTAGGCTCTAAATGGTGGGTCCATTGGTGGCTCTGGGGGAGGTCTGCTGGAGGTGAAATGTGGGGCACTCGAGCGGCGCATCGCACTATGCAATGCCCGCGTTACTGCCCACTCCATCGCTGGCCGTCCTCACAAAACCAGGACTTGTTTTCAGTGTATCAAAAAGCCGCTTGTATAACAAAGCCGCCTGTACAAAAAAGCCGCCTGTATAAAAAGCCGCCTGTATAAAAAGCCGCCTGTATCAAAAAGCCGCCTGTACCTGAAAGCCGCCTGTACCTGAAAGCCGCCTGTACCTGAAAGCCATGCCTTGCGCTGAAAACTCGCCCACGGCGTTTCCTGCCTGGCCCATACCCGTCTGGCTCGACTGTGATCCCGGCAATGATGATGCTTTCGCCATTCTCCTCGCAGCATGCCACCCGGCCTTTCATCTAGTGGGCATTTCCACTGTTCACGGTAACGTCCTGTTAGAGAAAACCACTCACAATGCCTTGTCGTTACTCGACGCATTGCACTTCAAACAGGATGAGATTAGGGTCTTTCCTGGGGAAGCACGGCCGCTTCAGGTGGCCCCAATGAACGCTGCAAACGTCCACGGGGAATCCGGCTTGGGAGGCGTACATCTTCCAGAACGCTCCATTATCCAGGCCACCCGTGATGTTCTGTACTTGGATGCTCTTGCAAGTGCCATTGATGACCATGAAGGCAATATCTGCATTGTGTGCGTTGGTGCACTCACCAACCTTGCGAAGTTTATCCAGACACACCCTGGATCGCTAGCCAAGGTAAAGTGTGTGTCCATCATGGGCGGTGCGTTTGAAACAGGAAATATCACCCCCAGGGCGGAATTCAACGTGGCTGTTGATCCGCACGCTGCCGAAATGGTCTTTCTGGCTCCCGAGTTGAAGGGCAAAGTCGCTTTGGCTCCTCTCAACCTCACCCATACGACTTTGGCCACTAGAAGTGTGTGTGAGAGTATCTACTCGGAGCACGGTGAAAACAACTCGTCCTTGAGGCATATGTTCTCCACACTCTTGAATTTCTACTCGGAGAACTATCGCAGAAAGTATGAATCCATTGAAGGTCCGCCGATTCACGACCCGCTAGCTCTTTATTTGGTTCTTCCCATGGTCGCTGGAGCCGACCCAAATCATGCAGAATTTGCTAGTGCTTGCGACTTCCATTTCCTTCAACGACATTTGCTCGTGCAGACTGAAGGTACTAATGTGGGTGAGACGACTTTTGCAAACCCAGATAGAGATCCCTTACGCAGAGAAAAAGGCGGCGTGTTTGTTGGTCTGAGCATCAATGTGCCTCTCTTCTGGAAACATGTTTATTGCGCTCTACACTTTGCGGATATGCAAATCAAAGAGCGCAGTCCCTGCCAGTTCTAGTTTCAGGTATCTGGGTGACTCATACCTTTTCATTAACTTCATTCTTCTTGATTGTATCGTTGATCACCATACCGATTTTGCCGATGCAGTTCAGAGCCCAGATAACGTCAAGATGATTGTATTCCGGCAACTCCACCACCTTGAGATTTCCCCCCTCCTGAAAGTAGTTGCGCTCGTAATGTCTCATATGAGTCGCAAACCTCAGCCCATCAACGAGGAAGTCCCCCTCACCGATGAATACGGACATGGGAACAACCTCCTCCTTTTTGCTTGACGTAAACCACTCTTTCTTGTATGGAAAGAAAGACTTGGAGTCATCAATCTGGTTAGGAACATGAGCCGGCTTCTCTGCGTTTTCGGCAATTGCCTGCGGTGCATCATCAGCGCGAGACTTGACAGAGCTGACAGGAGTGAAGTCAGCGGTGGTGCCCTCTTTATATGCGATTTTAGGCTGAAGCTGGTTCAGAAATCCTTCTTCCACGGAATAAGACAACCACCACGACATCAATCTTGCAGACACGCATGTAGCATTGAAAAGAAACTGCACATGAATCACCTTATCATTGCGGTAACAATTTCTGATGCCCCAGCCAAAAAGATACTTGAATATCTGGTAAGACAAGAGACTAAAGAGTCTCGTGGTACCCAAGAGCGACCTGAGCTGGGTCAATATCGCCAAAAAACAGCAGTTTCCGAATATAGCATTGTACACCCTGGGTGACTTGCTGTGGATGAACTTTATGAATGCTCTATCATAAAATAAACTGCCGGGGAATGCCGCGGGCGCCAAGAGGAAAAAGTGCTCAATTTTCTTGTGGTAGTCCTTGAGATCTCCATTTCTTAGCAAAATCAAAGACTGCGTGCATCCTTGCAGATGGCCCACCAAGTACAATTTTTCATGGTGTGGCTTATGAGCCAACACGTGATCAATGATACAAGGCAAGTCATAGTAGGCCAAGTGGCGGACATCCCAGTCCCAGACCTTTTCATTGTGCATTAAATTGCCGCCGAATTCGGCATGCCGAGGCTTGAACCCACATCTGTTATTGCCCATCCACACATCATACCCCTCTTCTATGAAATAGTACGGAAGAGAATTGGTGCCCGGGGCTAGCCACGCACCCGAGCACAGTAGGAGGCCATGCTGCAAGAGAATTGGCGGCTTGTTGTTTCGAGTCTCGTCGCTGTCCCTGGGGTCAATGACGCGGTGTAAAGTGAGAATATGACCATCTGCGGTAGTGATGTCGTACAGCTCCAAGTCTAAGCGCAACTGCTTAGCGTAGTAGCTCAAGTCAGTGGTGATTTTCATGTTTTTGAGATCAGGATACGGCTCACGAGGAGTATAGTTATCCGTGGCGTTATCTTTTTTGGGGCGGTTCTCTTTCTCTCTTCCACTCATGATATCCCTAAGATGGTAGATGTTAGCGCCGAAGGTAACGCAAGTAACGAAAAGAAAGGAGCCAATGGCGGAGACAAGAATGGTGAACAACCTTGCTACACCACCATTGAGGTCGGTTTTAGCGGTCGGATTAAGGTTTGACATCACGCTCTTGTATTCATCCGTACAATGTTATGATCATAACAAGATTACTTCTCACGTGAGCGCGCGGTTGCGGGATATGTTGGTGCCGCGAGAACATTTCAGGCAGGCCGCTTGCCCGATCAGGAAGTTCTTCCGCGTGCACCTGTCAGTCAAATCTGGGTTCGGACTCACGATTAAGATAAGCATCTCAGAAAAGCTGATTGAAGCAGCACGAGGTTCTGTGGCCCTCTTCTTTGTGCGCAAAGTTGACTTTGCATGTAGCAGCCTTTTCTTCTTCAAAGATTGTTAGCGCATGTTGGGCCACCCCAAATAGCTTCCGCTTTCTTGGGGTAAATCTGTTAATAGTGGTAGTGCAATAGGCAGCTATTCTGTTAAGAATCCAGAGAGGCAAAAAAGAAAAAATCGGCTTCGTGGCCAAGCTGGTTAAGGCGTGGGACTGTTAATCTCAAGATCGTGAGTTCGATCCTCACCGAGGTCGTGATTTTCTTTTTGGCGTTTCAAGCTCAGGTTTTCTGGGTGTTACGGTTAATTTTTGGGATAGAAGCTTTCATCGTTGTGCTTTTTTTTCGTTCTAAATACTACACTGGAGCACGCTCGATTCGACTATTTGACTTGCTGCATACCATAACTGTTGCATAATTTTGGTTACTGCACCTATGGTGCAGCGGCCTAACCTCTCTCGGGGCACGTCGCATTTACCCGCCAACCCAAGGTGTCCCGGTGCGAATCCGCGCCGGGGTACCTGAGACTCCTCGGAGTCCCAATGCGGGTGGGAAATTCGGTGGTTCTCTCCATCCAGCATCCACGATCTCGGTCGTGGGTGTCTCTGCTGCTCGTGAGAGCTTCCTTGGCGTAAAAATTTACGCCGGGCGCTGCCATCAGAAAACTAGCACCTCGGTGCATGGGAGGCGGCGCGGATGGTTGGTCTCTTAAGAAGAGGCTGTTGAGTGCAATTTGCGACCTTGGCACCCGATACCGATCATTGTCCTGAGTCAGGTTTCTTTTTAAAACACTCGCCCCGTAACTGGGATCCTGCACACATTGCGGTCACTGTCTCAACCTCAACCCATACTCATCTCCGTGCTCCAATGATCATTGCCAGCATCCGGAGAATATTTGCGTCCTTCAGAACAGAAGAAGAGGAGAAGTCTTATTCACGAAGCGCGTTTTTCAATTTATTGGGATTCTTGGGAAGTTGCGTGATTTTCTCCTTCGTGGCCCAAAAGTTGTCCAAACAGCCCCAGTTGATGTGAAGTCTGACGGAGACGAGTCAACATATCCAGAAAGAACGGGAGCAGGGGAGCTAATTGAGCTACAATCAAGGAGACATACAGTATCAATAATTGTTTCACATATATACAATGACCACAGATCTATTCTAGAATACAAAACGAAACGGGTCTAGCCGAAAACCAGCAGTTGCAGCGCTCCGAAGGCAGCTAAACTTCGGTTTAGTCTCTCAACAACACCTCCTTGGCCATTTCGTATGCAGTCCATGAGATAGCAGTACTCGGTATGTTGAAGATGATTCTGGGCTTCCAGCCTCTGGTGAATGCGGAAATGCCTCCTTGCCTGAACAAGACCTTGGCGGCGCTGGCAAAGCCATTGACGTTTCTCAACGACTCGTTGGTGGACACTCCACGCGTCTGCAAGGCGGTCTTGATGCAGTCGAACGGATTGGTCAATGCCGCAGCAATGCCTCCGGCGATACCTCCGGACACACAGTGGTAGTATGGGTTGTAGGTGTGGGTTGGGTTGAGCACCGAGGAAAAGTACTCGTAGAAGCCGAAGTTCAAGGCCGCAAAGGGAATGTTGGTGAACAAGGTGGTGGGGTAGGAAATGAAAAACGCTCCCAAGCCCTCCTTTTTGTAGATGGCCAAGCCGGTCTTCAAGAGCTTGCTATTGGACGTGTTGCCGGCGTTGCTCATTTGCATTCTCTGCTTCAACACATCAAACGGCGTCATCAAGGCATCAGACGCAGTGGTGGCGGCGATTCCGGCACCGGACGCTATCAACGGATGGTTTTCGTCTGTGACCCACTTGCTGCCGGAATTTCCCGTGGACGCGTTCGTCAATCTGCCCACCAAATACGTCTTCACCGCCTCGAAGGTGGAGAAGTAGATGGCGTGCGCAGGACCAGCGCCTAGAACCACCGACAGCACGCCTCTCCACAAGGCGTAGGCACCCTCGCTGGAGCTGATTTTGGAGATGGAGGAAATCACGGACTTGTTGAGCTCGGAGGTGGACGAAAGCACCTGCATTCGTGTTTTGATCGAGTCGATGGGGTACATGACGGTGTGCTCCATGATTCCGGCAAAGGCGCCGGCCGTAAGATGCGTGGCTATGCTGGCGTCATCTGGAAGAGCCTCGTAGTCGACTTCCAAGGGGTCAACCCCGAGCTTATGTGGTTGATCGGCCATTCTTATGGGGTTCTATATACACTCACTGGAGCAGGGATTCCGAAGCAATTGGCGGTTTGCAGGTGGTAGCCGGTGGAGTTCACGGCTGAAGAATAGATGTGCTGATGTGGAGGCAGCCTGGAAGCTTTTATATGACGTGGAGAGTGACCGGAAGAAAAGCGTTTGGTGCTCGAAGCGAAAAAAAGAAAGAAAAATCCTGGTGAGTCTTGAGGTGGAGTGCCAGCGTAGACTTTGACTGAGCGGATCCGGCGTTCGATTACTCGGCGGGTGCGCTGCTGCGGATATACTGGTCTACGGTGCTGGTGCTGTTGGGGGCAGGTGGTGTGCTTGGCGTTGGGTTCTACTGGTTGCTCCGGTAGATGATCGATCTCGGAATTGATTACGGTGCTGAATAAGCTTCGCGGGCGAGACTCGGCGCCGGCCTATGTGCAGGCCGGATGGTCCGATGACGGAGCTCAAGGCTGGGGTGAAACAGCCAGCGAGGGTTCCAGGCGGGGATCTTTTTGGCGCCTGGGAATTTGCATCCCAGCCCGAGTGTCACTACCGGAGACTCTGGTCACTGCCGGAGACTCTGGTCCCTGCCGGCGAAGTGTGTTCACCGCAGAGCGTTCACCGCAGAGGAGCGTTCACTGCAGTAGCTAGTACTGAGTACGTGCGGGTTGGCAGAGCGTGTCTAGAAAGCAGACGCCTGTTCCGGCACAATGGTCTTTACCTTGCCTGTAGTCAAAAACGACTCCACGTTCTCAAGCACAAACTTCTCCATATTCACTAATGCCTGCACGGTATGCGTTCCCATGTGGGGCAACGAAACCACGTTGGGCAAGCCGTACAATTCGGCGGACACCTCAGGCTCGAACTCGAACACATCGGAGCCGAACGCGCCAATGTGGCCTTCTTTCAATGCGGCAGTGAGTGCAGACTCGTCTATCACTGCTCCCCTTGCGGTGTTGATGATCACCACACCCTTTTTCATTTTCTTGATGATTTCGCCGTTGATCATGTGCCGGGTCTTGGGGTTCAATGGCACGCTCAACATGATCACGTCCGACTTGCTGATCAAGTCCTCGAAGCTGACGTACTCCGTGTTGCACTCCAATTCCGCACTCAATCTGGACCGGTTATAGTAGGTGAACTTCTCAAACCCAAAGGGCTCTAAGCGTGAGCGGATAGCTCGGCCAATCCCGCCCATTCCCAAGATTCCAACGACCTTTCCCTCGGGGTCGTACCCAAGCCCGGCTCCTCCGCACTTTCCGCTGGGCCACTTGCCCTGGACCAACAAGTCGTGGCCCTCCTGAAAGTTTCTCATGGCTGCAAGCGTCAAGTACACTGCGGTTAACGCCGTAGGCGCCTCCACGGGGTCCGTGATATTGGACACCTGGATCTTTCTGTCGGTGAATGGCTGGACATCGATCTGGTCGTAGCCTGCTCCGTTATGGGCAACGCTCTTGACGGATTCGGGCAAGTGCGACACCAATTCCGCGTCGAACCGACCCGTGTTCTCAATCGATTGGAACGTTCTCGCGATGCTGGTGATGTCTGAGTACTTGCTTTTCAAATCCCGGAAAAATTCCTCTCTGTTCTTGGACTCACAAACTACAACCTCTGCAATCTCCCCCAACTTTTTCCATCCGTCTTCACTGGAGCTCCAGTCTCCGAGTCTGAGGACTTTTGGTTTAGTGCTAGTCATTTTTTTTATGTTCGATGTGGTGAGTGTTCGCTTAGCCTGGCGACAAAATGTTGAGAACATTGCTGGCCTTCCCGGGAACTCGTGCGTTTATATACCATGCGTATATGTCGGGTCTCTTGCCCCCACATGGAATGGTTATCCCCCACGCGCAACGACCCCTCCCCCACGCTCCACTACTATATCGTCATCCCACTTCTTAGCGGCAATATGAGACCTCCTGACACTACTGGGGCCTCGCCCGTCTCCAAGGCTTTTAAAACCCCGCAATCAACGCTTCACCGACTCTACCACCCCGCTATATCTTATCGCATGATTTAGCCACGGCCGCCACGCTGTGTGCAGGTCCGTGCGCTTAGATATGCTCTAACAGGCTCGGCCAACCGAGCGCTCAAAACGCTATACGATCGATAACTACAACACCACTTCGGATGCAAACAATGAACTTAGTGTATTAACTTCTTAGCGTATGGCTCTCTAATAAGGCCTACTGTTCGTATAGCAGCTGACGTCACCTAGACGACAAGGTGACTTCCGCGATACTTGAACAGGTCGGTGTACTTGTGTCTCGACTCGGTCGTTGCGGTGAACTCTCTTTGAGGGAATCCCTCGAAAGACTTGGCATATGTGGCGACCGAGTGGGCAATCAATTTGGTGTTGATGACCCAAGCCTTGTAGTCAGGGTTCTTCAAGTCATCGCACAATTGATGGTAGCATGGGTCAAACCACACGCCTTCCTTGCCTCCAAATTTGGCAACGCCCTCCTTGGTCTTCACTCCCTCGGCACCTGTAGCGATACCCCCTGCTGGGATACCTGCGTCAATAAATCCAACATAGTCGGATCTGCCATCGAATGGAACGAACGTGTAGTTCAAGTTGTGGGCCTGATACCACTTCACGTAAAGGTTCTTCAAGTCACCAGATCCATTGGGGTGGTCCTTGTTGTTGGCGTCGTAAACCTGGTATTCGTAGTTGGGTGAAGCCATCATGTCGTAGTCCATGAAAAGACGCAACTTCTGGTTTTCCAGAGGCAGAAGACTGTTAGCATAAGCATAAGATCCCAAAAGACCTTCCTCTTCTGCTGCCCACCATGCAAAACGCACGGCATTGTTCACCTTATACTTTGTCAATTGCTTGGCCACTTCAAGCAAAGAAATGGTACCGGATCCATCGTCGTTGATTCCTGGACCTTCGCTCACAGAATCGGAGTGAGCACCCAAGGAGACAACATTGTTGTGGTCACCATCCCTGGTTTCCGCAACCACATTGATAGTCTTGATCTTTTTGACGTAGGAGTCCACGTACAAAGTCGTGGGGAATTTGTGTTTTGGGTCTTTGACCAACGTGTCAATGTAAACTTTTGCATCCCGTTTACTGATAGCAACGGTAGGCACTTCCTTGCCACTTGGTTCACCCAAAGTAGCGTGCAATGGAGATTCTTCATCATAGATGACAAGACCGCCGGCACCAACGCCTCCAGCAACAGTCAGCTTCACGGAAAAGGGACATACGCCTCTCTTAACCAAAGCAATGTCGCCCGGTGCAAAAAAGCTTGGGTAGTCCAGCGAGTCACATCCATTATCCGAAACCAATACCAAGTTTCCGTGCACGGGCTTTCCCTTCGGAGTTGGTGGGGTCAAGGAGAGAGCGCTCAACAGCTTGGGCTCGATGCCGTCGATAAGAAGAGAGAAGGATTTAACCCTGCCATCAATTGCGTCAACGTGCTGCACATCCCAAGAGTAGTACTTGGCAAGCAGGTGCAACTCTCCGAGAATGTAATTCACGGTTCCCCAATGTCCCTTGGAGCCAATCACTCTTGTAGGATGACCGTACTCCTTGATGGAGTCACTAGCGATAGCATATAACCGTTGCGCTCTCTCCTTGAGCGCTTCTTCAGTGATCGAATCTTGCAATTCCTCGCTGTCGACGACTTTCTTAAAGAACCAGGGCAAATTTGCGGGCGCAATGTAGTCGGCAACCAGCTTAGTCAATTTGTCACATATACTCCCGATACTGAAGCGTTGCAGCGAAAAGTCCAGAGTGGCGTAAAGACCTTGGTTCGAGTCCTGGTCTACGTCCGAATTGCGGAATGGACTTTGGGTTGCATCTTGGTCAGGCACAATGCCCATAGCTTGCTGAGGCTCTAAATGGCGAAAAAGTCCTGCATGGTAGCTGGGGTCTCGAATGACCAACGGCTCTGTGGGCAAAGCATGAGCAACAGCTAGCACTGCGAGTGAAGCTGCGGTGAATTTCATGGTGTGTCTTTGTTACGTACTCTTGTAAGTGCTAGAAAATGTGAGGCAATGCTGGGGATGTGCGTGCTTAAATAAGATTCCCTCGCGGTCTCGCATGCTGTGCGGCTCGCCGTCTGACCGGAAATTCACTCGCGCAGATAAGTCTGCTGATACCCTGGAGTAACAGCTTCACAAGCTCTGCATGATCCTTCGGCCAAATCACAGTGTTTTTCTTCACCAATTGCTGTTTTGCGGGATCCGATTTCAACCAATCACGAAAAAACTATGCAATATTCACTGCATGGCATGAAGCCCATAGAGACCGGCTATCGCATGGCTTATCTGACTGCATATGCGCATTGAATTCCACACTTCCCGATTTATCTGCGCGTCTATCATCGCCGACACCGATGTAGGAGCTACCAAAAGCAATTGTACAGCTGCCGCATCGGTGCTAGACTTGCCAAGTCTTAGCCCACATAGACCACTAGAATCCGTTCCGCATAAACTGTTGCATGAAGTCATTCATGTCGAACTGAACATTTTGTCCAGGGTGCTGCTGGCGGAACCCATGCCCGCCTCTGCCATGGGAATGTTCCGCTCCTCCACGGTCGTAGTCTGCTTTGGAGTTGGGGTTGGAAAGCACCTCGTATGCTTCGTTGATTTCTTGCATTTTTGACTCTATTTCGGTCTCATCAAGATCTGCGCCCTTATACTTATCGGGATGGTACTTGAGCGTCTGCGCCCGGTATGCTTTTTTGATCGACTTTTCATCGGCGTCTCTGGATATGTCCAAGATTTTGTAGTAGTCTTTGGATCTGTCGAAATGTGATTGTTGTTGTTGCTGCTCGTGCTGCTGCTGGCGAAACTGTTCCTGTCTTTGCTGCTGTTGCTGGTGGTACCTCTGCTGGCGCTCTCTTTGGACCTTTTCCTCATGCTCTTGAATGACTCGGTATCGTCTTTGAAACTTCTGTGTCTTTTTCACATTCTCGCTGAATTTGCCAAGAAGTTGTTTGGCCTCTTCGTATTTTCTTCTACTCAAGAGAGAGTCCACTTTAGCAAGGTGTTTGGGCAAGAATTGCAGGCCATCCTCTAGGACTCGAGCACAGAGTGACTTTTTGTCGGGGGATTTAGCATCGACGCTCAATTCACAAGCAAACTTGTTCAACACCTTGATGAAGGGAAGCGTCTCAGGATGAATCCCTGGAAATTCGGTCATGCAAAATCTTGTGGCGAGATGGCGAAGGTAATCTAAATTGGTTTTCACATCCTGCGGCAATGCTGACATTTCCCTCTTCGACAACTTGACTGGACTAGCAAGATCTCCGTAGAGACTCGGCTCAAACTTGAGAGCCAACTTCTCGTCCGAAATACCGGCTGACGTTCCACCGTACAAGTACTCATCCACCACAAAGTATTCCTCGTAAGATTTGAGAATTGTCTGTAACTTGGAATATATCTTGCTTAGTCTCCCGCAAGACATGAAATCATTGTCAATGCGAAGACAGTTCTTGACCGTACTCCAAGCATCATGGAAATTTCCCTGAGTAAATAGAAGAAATTGGGAATGCACAGTGTATTTGGCCAAGTCCCTGGGTCCCAAGAGCCGAGTGACTTTCAAATAGTCTTTCGCAAGTCCATCGAAGGGAATCTGAATCCCCTTTTCGGCCTGGTACTTTGCAAGCTTGATTTTGAGTTCGTACCCCGCAGCTGAGTCCGGTGCCAAGGGTATAAGCTTGTCGGTAATAGCAGCGGAGAACTCGCGAATGGAGGCTTCATCGATGTTAGGGTTTTCATCAAGCGTGGAGTTGATGGTCTTGTAATTGGTCTCCCAATCCTCCATTTGCTGAAATATTTCAGGAAATTTGCTCTCCAGAAAGTTGTTCCGAATATCACTAAACTGGCCATTTCTGAGCCACATTTGCACCAATTTCTCGGCGGCCGTTGTAAAGCCGGGGTCCAAACTTATCGCTGCAAGAAGATCCTGGTTGGCAACATTGTTTTTGCTGAGGCCTATGGCCACGAGTGCCTTCTTGAAATAAACTTGCGCTAGCGTGGAATTTGGAATTGTGCCTGAGTTCTCGATGTCATTGATCAATACGTCATACTCATTTAGCACATTGTAGCTTGGGCCCTCGGAGAGAAGCATTTTTTGGGCCCCGCTTATTCGGTCATTGAGGTCCTGATGGTCCGCTGCCACATTGACTAGTATCAACGCTAAGGCCACAATATTGGAGCACTTCATAACTGGTGGTTCCTAGCGTGCGCCTGTTCCTTACTATATGTTCTACGTGTTCCTATACTGCATATAGTGGGTACTGTACACATCACTGGAGACGACATCATCTCTGAAGCCAGCGTGTCCGGCAAAACTGCCTGCATGGCAGTGTTGAGTTGTATGGTAGTATGAAGCTACGCCAGCTCGGATGCGTATCCTGAACTTCCTATATAGCTCAACTACTTAAAAAGTTTGGCCAAAGAAACTGCCCCCTCGTCGTTCTTGGACATGACCTTAGCCACTGCAAGCTCGAAATCCTCCTGCGTGACATGTATTCTCCGTTCTCTCAATGCATACATACCGGCCTCGGTACATATACCCTTCACATCGGCACCCGAGCACCCATTCATCTTCTCTGCAATTTTACGCAAGTCAATGCCTCGGGTCAAGTTCATGGACCTCGAGTGGATTTTCAAGATGTCTGTGCGGGCTGCCACGGTCGGTGCGGGGAATTCAATCTTTCTGTCGATACGACCAGGTCTCAACAATGCCGGGTCCAAAATGTCCAATCTGTTTGTAGCCATGATGATCTTGATATCCTTGGAGCTCTCAAACCCATCCAACTGGTTAAGCAACTCCAACATGGTTCTCTGAACCTCCGAATCTCCGCCAGAGGAGCCCTCCACTCTCGAGGATCCGATCGAGTCGATTTCATCCATGAAAATAATCGAGGGGGCATGTTCACGGGCCATCACGAAAAGCTCGCGCACCATTCTCGAACCCTCACCAATGTACTTCTGAACTAATTCCGACCCAGACACACGAATGAACTTACAGTCGGTGTGATGCGCCACTGATCTCGCCAAAAGCGTTTTGCCTGTACCGGGGGGGCCATACAAAATCACACCCTTGGGTTGAGCAATTCCCAAACTCTCGAAAAGCTCGGGGTGCTTAACAGGCAACTCAATGACCTCCTTGATTTCTTTGATTTGCTTGTCCAAGCCTCCCACCATGTCGTATGTGGAGTCGGGCACCTTCTCCACCATCATCAACGACACCAAGGGGTCAATTTTATTGGGGAGAATCTTGTGCAAGTCATATGAGTCGGACTTGAGACAGACCCGCAAACTGGGAGTCAATTTCTTGATGTCGATATCTTTGGTGATGTTGACAATGTACTTGCCTTCAGGGTGGATCTTCACGAGGACCTTTTTAAGGCCCATGACCTTGACCACCTCGCCCACGTAGGAGCCCGGCTCCTGAAGGAGTCTCAACTCGTCTTTTAGTTGGCGAACCTTGGAGTTGAGTTTGTTTCTTTGTGCCTCTAATCTCCGCAAGTTCTGGGTGGTGGTTTGGATCTTGATCTCTGCATCTTGAATCTGCTGCTCGAAGTAGGGCTTGATGCCACCCTCGTGTATATACGGTGCTTCGACGGCGGTCATGTTGGGTTGTACGTGTGGTAAGGCTTGAGTATTTGCCCTCGTATCACGACGTCCGCACGACCAGACCGGTGCGCTGTGTGCAGGACCCGGGTGTTTCAGCGCCCCTGTAGCCACAATGGCCCGTGGTGCCGCTGGTAGGCCGGGGGACGTGCTGCAAGCGCTAACATAGCCGTCTTTTAGTGGCTGGTGTGCCCCGTTTGTAGAATGCACTGGCCTGTGCTCGCGTGCTAAGTGCGCAGTGCCCCACGCAAGTCACTGGGGGAACACCCCACCGCCCAAGATACTCGGGACGCGATGCATCCACTCAAGCTCCTACTATTCGTGGCTTCTGCTAACTGTGTGCAGCAGTTCTGCAAGTGCCAGTGTCTAGACCAGTCTATAACACAAAAAATCGACGAGTGCAGCTCTTGCACCAAGGAATGGTGCATTCAGCAGAACGAGAACATCTGCCAGACTGAGGAGGTGGCCGACTCGATTGTCATCAGCTGCTTCCAGAACGAGTCTTCCAAGGAGTACGTGATGGTGTTAGTCTTTACTTTGGCTGTGCTCAGTCTCCTTGGAAACCAAGTATACCTGTACTTAAGACCCTCCAACAGACGCTTGTGAAGCCTGGAAGGCTGAACCCAAAACGGAGCAACCACAGGGTCGTTGGAGGTCTGTGACTCAGTTGAACACTTTTCTGAGCAGCTCCGCTCTCCAGAGCCGTGGCACACCAGTACACACCAAAGGGCCAGAGTCCACCGAAATACATTCTGAAACCAAAAAAAAACAGAATATACCAGAGTGTTCCCGATAGACTACAGAAGTTGTTTCATGTGATCAGGAATTCCGATCATGGACACATTCTCTCAATTCCGTCGTTTTTTGTTACCTGCTCGTTGGGCGTGACATATATGAAATTGTCTGCTCTCGAAGTCAATTTATGTCGGCCCTACAATGTGTTGCGGCCGCATGCGTTTCTGGTCTGAAGGCAGGCACGCACAAGCCTCGAGAATTCAAACGCCCAAGCCTTGGACTTTGCCGGCCATTGCAAAGCCAACGTTCGGATCCGAGTGTGGCCGGCACACCCATAGAGCAGGCAAAGCAAATCTTCAGATGGGCGGCGCACGGTTTTGGTCTTGGACCGTCTACTCAACTGCCCGATACCTACGCGATCCAAAAAAAAGTCGTGCACAACCCGCATGTATTGAAAATTTTCCTTTTTTTAGTCTCATTTCTGCTTTTCTTCTCTCCCTAAGATAAAGTTCCTCACTTTACCCTTAACTCATTCCCCTTATATTCAACTTTATAAATCAAGGGGCATTACTTCTGAACGAATTCATCTCGTACATAAGTTGTGTATTGATTATAGTTGGCATTACCGGCAATCCAGACCTTGCCGCCATCCGGAGCTCTTTTCTCGATCTCCATTTCCTACCACTGGCAATTTTGTGGCTGATCCGGCTGATCCAAAATGTCTGATAAAGCAGAAAACTCCCCCAAGCCACAGCAGGGGCAACCCGTTGTCCAAACAGCTGCCGACTCCCAAAACCAGCAACCTCATACGCAAAGCCATCACCCCCAAGGTTACCAAGGCAAGGGCAACAAACCCCACTTCCAAGCTTCCGGAGCCTCGAACCCCTCCAATACCAACGGAAATAGACAGGGCGGCTACCCGAACGCAGGCAACCAGAAGTATTACAACAAACGTAACTACACCCACAATAACCAGAAACTGAACAACGCTAACAATAACAAGCAATATTCCAATGGTTACAGGTACAATCCCAATGTTTACGGCGGCAACTACTTCTATTCATACCCAATAATGCCTGGAATGAACGGCATACCTGCCTATCCTCCTCAGCTGCCACTGCAAACCCACGCCACCCCTCATCAATATCCAGTTTCTTCGCCTGGTTCTTCTAAAGTGAAGATCACTGACAAGGATGGCAAGCAGGTTAACTTGGAAACTAAAAGCAAGTCTTCCGCCTCTTCTTCAGCCAACTCGACGCCCGTTCCAGCCTCGAGTGTTTTGCATCAAAGTCCTGCAGAGCAGAAATCGTCTTTAGCCGCTTCCCCTGCTTCTACTGCAACTTCCCCTGTTCCAGTTGCTCCCGCTGCTGGCCCTACGCCAGCAGCTGAGCCAAGTGCAGGTAAACTCTCCGCAGCTGAAGAATTCAGAAGAAAGATTTTGGAGAAAGCGCAAATTGCCAAGAATAAGAAGGCTGCTGGCTCTGCCAAGACTACTCCTGTCGAGACCAAGCCCGACGCGCCAAAGTCTGAATCTGCTTCTACTCCAGCCGAGGAGGAGGCCAAACCGGCAGAGACTGCGGAGATCAACCCAACAGAGGCTACGGAAGCCAAATCAGCTAAGACTGCGGAAGCTAACACCTTGAATGTCGAAGCAGCCGAGACCACCAAGCAGAAACCTCTCACATCAGCTGTTGTTCCAGAGTCTTCTTCTGTCAGTGTTCCAGCTGTCACAGAGAATGAAACCGAAAAAACATCCGAGCCAACTTCATCTAGCATTACTGAACAAGCATCTTCCGAACAAGCATCTTCTGAAGCTCCTGCTACTCCTGCCACCAGTGCGCCGGTCACAAGCAAGGAGTCAGAGTCCGTTGAAAAAGAAACAACTCAAACTTCTGAGCCAGTTTCTGAGCCCGCTCACGCCGAAGAAGACACCGAAGCTGGGCCATCTACTACTGATGACACCATAGACGCCGAACACGATAGCGAAAGCGGAAGCGAAAGCAATGATGACAGCAGGATCGACGAAGAAGAAAAGGAATCCGTTTTTGACCTTTCGATGTACTTCGAAAGATTGACTACTGCCACTCCTTTAGAAGACCCATTCTCGGTGTCTTACCCTTACCCTCTTGCTGGCGTGGACCCTAGATGGAAATCTGAAACCAAGAAGTATAGATATGACCCACAATTTTTGCTTCAATTCCGTGACGTTGTGCAATACAACATCGACGATGCTTGGAAAGAGAAGCTCGAGAACTTGGGCATTGTACCAAACAGAAGACTGCCTTCTGGTCCACAAAGAATGAACTCTAACAAGTTCAATGGACCAATGCAAGGCGGGAGATTCAATGGCGCCATGCCCGGAAGACTTGGCCAGTTTGACGGAAGACAAAACTCCAGAAGCGGTTCCAAGAGAAGAGGAGGTTCAAGTGCTGGAGGTCCTAGGGACAAGTCGCTCAGAAACAGAACCCAGTCGAAGAGAGGTGGCAAGGACTACGTCAAAGAAGACGAAATCACCATCCCTAAGGAGGAGATTAAGCCATTGGTGGCCAGTGCTAATAGATGGGTGCCAAGGTCTAAACAAAAGCCACAAGAGGAGAAGCTCGCTCCAGATGGAAGTGTTCTTCTTTCTCCCGAAGATGTGGAGAGAAAGACAAAGTCTGCATTGAACAAATTGACATTGGAAATGTTTGACTCTATTTCCGAGGAGTTGTTGAAGATTGGCCGCCAATCCATTTG
Organism: Metschnikowia proteae; assembly: GCA_002370515.1. NCBI lineage: Eukaryota > Fungi > Ascomycota > Pichiomycetes > Serinales > Metschnikowiaceae > Metschnikowia > Metschnikowia proteae. The sequence continues at coordinate 7,350 of NKYY01000038.1, read as the reverse complement.
GGAAGAAAACGCTCAAACAATCAAGCAGGTGATCTCCTTGACTTTCGCTAAAGCTTGTGACGAACCATACTGGTCTACTGTTTACGCCCAATTCTGCGCCAAGATGTTGAAGGACGTCCCAGAAGAAATTAGGGACGTGAACACCTTGTCTAAGAGTGGAGAAGTTGCTCATGGTGGAGACTTTGTGAGAAGAGTCTTGTTGGCTACTTGTCAGTCCGAATACGAGAAGGGCTGGGTTGACAAGCTTCCGACCAACGAAGATGGGTCTCCTTTGGAGCCTGAGATGATGTCGGACGAGTACTACGCCATGGCAGCAGCTAAAAGAAGGGGACTTGGTCTTGTCAAATTCATTGGTAATTTGTACATCTTGAATATGTTGAACGACCAAGTCATTTTGCATTGTTTGAGGGATCAATCTAAGAACGTTGTTGATCCTTCGGAGGACTCTTTGGAGAACTTGGCTCAATTGATCAAGACAGTTGGCCCAAGATTCGAGGCATCTGAAAGAAATAAGGCAGCCTTGACCCTTGTCTATGATAATATTCAACAGATCTTGGACAATTGCCAACTTTCATCCAGAATCAAGTTTATGTTAATGGACTTGCAAGATTTGAGAAGAGCTCAATGGAAGTCTATGAAGCTGGAGTCCGGACCTAAGACCATTAAGGAGATTCACAACGAGGCCGAATTAAAGAGAATAGAAGACAGCAGAGCTTCGGCCGAGAAGAGAAGACAAAACAAGGGTGGCTACAACTCCGGCTACCAGGGAGGTGACTCGAGATCAAACTCCAAGATGGGCTCCTCTTGGGGAAATAAAAAGGATTCCAGACAACCCACGAAAGACACCAGGGGATTCATGTCTATTTCCAGATCTCAGTCTAACAAACCCTCTCATGACAACTCTACACCCGCTCATACTCGTGAAAACTCTAAAAGAACTGAGTCTGTTGCATCCAATATGTTTGCAGCTTTGGGGGGTGACCATGAAGATGGAGATGCTGCAAACTAATGTTGCAAGTCAATGTTTCTGTTCAGTCCTCTCAATTGGTATTCGAAATACCGCCTCTTGCATATCCTTTACTCTCGGTATATACTGTACTAATATTTTCAAATACATCTTTTGCTACTTAATCTATTGTTATGTCGAGATTTCTGTCCACGCGGCCATGTCCCCGCCAGTGGTGTATGTGGCAGGCAAATCTTGGTAGGATACGATATCTAGTATATCTGTTGGAACGTCCAGCGTCTTTTTCGGTGTGCTTAGTAAATGGTCCATTAAAGCATCATCGTAGGTGACGCTTAAATTCACGTCAAAATCTCTGTGCTTTGGAGCATCAACGTTTTCGTTCTCGCAAATGAAGCTCTTGACAGATTGCACCGTTGAATCGAGCTGCTCTTCGTTGTTCGAACCTCTCCCCATTAGGATCCCAAGACAAGCGATTAGAACTTCCATTGTGTTGCTATCAGATTTTTGTAAGGATTTGAAAGCAGAAACCAACTTTACCAATATGGCATCCTGGGATGGAAGCAATTTGCATGCATGCACAATGAGTATTTTGATGATGAAAAGAGGCGACTCGCCGTTCTGTAGCATTAAGAGAAGGCATTCAATAGCACGCACAAGATCGTTTTCAAACTCCTCCTCCTCCAGGGCTGAGTCTTCCGCCTCGTCATTGGAGTAAATGTTGCCCGGCTCAACGTCGCTATCATCCGAGTAAGGGATATGCTGGTCCCAAGTATGGCTGTTTGGAAATTGGTTATAGTCTTCCACAGCGTGGCGGACTGGAGAGGAATTTAAGGTGTGGTTAGGGGCCAGTTTGAGGGCCAGTCGAGCACTTGGCTTCAAGTCAAGAACAGGCAGCCGTACGTTGCTGCTTTGCAAAGTTGCAATCAACAGTGAGACAAAGGGCAAACTGCTGGAATGAGCCAAGCCAGATCGGGCCTTATTT